>JASDQU010685979.1:10475-37361 GCA_032191745.1 Picea mariana | reverse complement strand
AAAAGATACACACTAGCCAGAATCCTGCAGACATGTTAACAAAGGGAGTAACCAGGGAGAAACTGAGTTCCTGCTCAGTTTCAGTTGGTCTTCAAGAATGAAGATGAAGATGAGAAATTTTCTAGGTCCAAGAAGGTTCAGCGTCTAGCATATACATCAGTGGTGGATTTGTTGAGATCAGTCTCCAAGAGGGAGATTGTTGGTTGTGGAGCCTGATTATCTTCCTGATTTAGAGGTCTTTTACTTTCAGCTGTGTTTATACCCCATGAAGTATTTACACCCCAAAAGTATGTACACTCTTCCACGTGGAGGAGTGCAGAGGGGGGGTACCCCCTCTATGGGGTCTGGGGACAAGTGGGCCCCCAGCGAGGGTTCATGGGTGAAGCCCCCGAAGGAAAAATTGCCTTGTAAATGTATATTGTAATTTCATTGTAAATCTGGATCGTTCATTATAAGGTCGCATATCTAACAATAGAGATTATGTTAGGGTTTTTTTCCCTAGAAGGAAACCCTTTTTTATGAGGGAAATGCATTGCGGTTATGATTGATGGCGAATATTGTATTTCTGAGATAGGAGACTGTGAGAGAAAGAAGAGGAAGTTACATTGGGTTTGTTATAGGTTGTATCCCTTAATATGCTGGATAATAATAAAGGAAGGACCTGACAATTTCTCTGGTGGACGTAGCCCACACTGGGTGAACCACATAAATTTGTGTCTCTATTGTATTATGTATCTTCTATGTTTTGTTTCCGCATTTGTTTTATTTTATTGCTCCACGGTCCTGTTTTTCTAACTTTATGGTGTTCCCTGTTTTCTTCAAATGATGGAATGACTCTTGTTTTGTTCTAGGGCAATCCATTTAGGTTTGTGAAAAGGTGGACAAACTATGTGAGTTCATTCGGGATAACTATGATTTGACAGAAATGGTAGAACATATATTGATGCTTGTATAGGTTTTGGCATGCCCATATAAAATATTTGTTGTTGGAAGCTATAGCATTAAGTGCTAAAGCTACAGTTGTTTCATTGATTATGTGGGAAGTGAGGTCCCTCGTGTAGTTGTTGGTACTATGTGCAAATTGGATGAGAAAATATATTTTTAAAATCTTTGTAGTAAAACAATGCATACATATTTTTATAAAAAATAGAAAGAACAACAATAGAAAACAAACACATTATTAAGAGATTTACCTTGGAAACCCTTAACCGGAAAACTAGCAAACCTTTAGAGCCACACCTCTATTTCTCATTGTATTAACTTCACCATTTACAATACGATATATTGGATTCCATATTAGATTATAACCTTATTTCCTTTACCAAAATTAGAATACAATGGGATAAAACCCTAATATGTTAACTTAGATTAGATTACAACCCTAATTCCTTAACTGGAATTAGATTACAATGGGGCAAAAAAACATTAGCCTAAAAACACCAAAATAGGCCAAAAATAGACTAAAAATAGCCCTTTTTTTTTTAGGGGGGATTCACTCTCAAACTCTTGGGTATGGGGGGCCTAGCCACCCACCACTAAAAATCCTCTGACATGCTTGAAACAACATACAATTAATGTATCTAACCATGCAAAGAATATAACACATTCCCAACATTCTCCCACTTGTTTTATTTGCATACAAGGAGCTTGGGTTTTACAAAATCAACAATTCATGGTAGAAATGCCCATTGTTTATCTACATCAAGAGAACTTCTCAATATTAACAAACTTCGTTAATGATTTTTTAGTGTTATTTAAATTTTCAACCTCTGATACCACATGTTAAAACTAAAAGAGAGAAATAACACAACAAGAAGCATGCACATAAATGGACACTAGATATTTACAAAACCTTCCATGAAAACCAACACCTAATAAACATCTATTAATCTTGGCCAAACTGGGCAACACCGACCAATTGAGGCATCTTACAATGGAGTATCTCAAGCTATTAAATAGGATTCATCATATTTAATACCATGGGTTACCAAAACCATGGGATCGTTAACCACCATTAGTAAACCCATGAATGAATGATTCAAGGTTACCTTAACTACTCTATGACCAAGTCAATATCAACCCAACAACTTAGATGCTTCTTCCTTTTTATTCTTTTCCAGGGGATTTTCTTCACATGATTTCGTATCTTCTTATTCTAAATCAACCTTGGAATCTTCATCTGATGCGTTTGTAGGTATTGCAATTAGTTTTCATACAAATAAATCTTCATGTGAAACCTTGGGCCCTTCTTGTTTAGTAAGATAAATATCTTGCAATTTGATTTTCTTTTGCTTGTACCAAATCTTCATAAAATTATTTTTCACATCAATATTAATTGTACTAACTGAGTCCATCCAATGATATCCCAAAACAATATCCACATCATCCATATTTATAACATAAAAATATGAATGCAACACATAATATTTATCCATAGTAACCATTTAATCTTTCAAAATTGTGAACGTTGTCACCCTTATCCCATGTTCTTTGAATATTCTTTGTGGGGACTTGCAATATTTTAGCCAATTTAACATTGATGAAATTATGCTTTCTATTAGGGTTTGTAGAAATAACAACCTTTTCCTATTGAATGCATCCATGAACCTTTAATAGGAATTGATCACTTGAAAATAAACTCGTAGTGCTTTCTCTTTCCTTTTTCTTGAAAATAGACCACTTGTTTAGAAACATTTGTTCATATCCTTCATTTGAAAGTGCCTTCACCTTGTCATGGTTAAGCAACTCCCACCATATGGCAACATGTTCTTGGAAACCATAGTGTAACATAGCTCTCCAATGCTCTTTCCAAGATTAATTTGTTAGATGTATGCATTCTTCAATACTAAGATCATCAATATTTTCTATAAAAGGAATATTGCTTGCTATAACACAAAAATAGAATTAGAGTTTTGAAGAAAATCACTTTTCAATGGAGCACCTTTGTGTAGCTAGTGTTTTGAGGTGACAAATTTAAAATGATTGTAACTTCTGCAATACTTCTCTAATTGGATATTATGACCACAATTATGAATTTCCACGACCACTCTGCATCTAATAGCATTGATTTGACATAAATTTGGGAACTATATAAAAAATATATGTTTTTTTAATCCGCGTGGCCATCACTAAAAAAACCGTAAAATAATTGATTTTAAAATCAATAATAGCTTTACTTCTTGGACTCTAATTTGGATGATTTTTTTTTTAACTTGGGTATTTTTTTTAGAGGAACTCATATCTATAGCTAGTTTCTTTTGATTTCGCATAGAAAATTTCAGAAATGGATCTAAATATTATCGTCATATTTTGTCATTGAAAATTATGTAAAAAGAGAAAAAAAATATTCTACTTTTTCCCTAAGAAAGAGCTTTGATACCACTTGTAGTAAAACTTGACAAGGAACCTACAGATTGATAATAAAACCTCAACTATAGAAATACTAAAATTCATTCAAACCATAAACAACACAAGGATATAGAAATAACCCTTAAGGTAGGGTAACACCATCAAATACTCTTTATGTAAGGAATCACTCCACAAGCCTTGATTGCTACAATACAATAGTTAACATCCAACATATCTCTATACAATAATACTCATGTGTATATATACTTTATCATTAGTATTCATATGGGTCTATGCCAACTACCCCTCATTATCATATTATTTCCTCTAATTACATAATGGTCATGTTCCATGATGATGGCCACATTACATTCTATTAGGATATTTTGACACTTAGGAGTTAGTTAAGATCAACTTGGTCTAATGTGTTTTTAGGTAAAAGTGTGTTTGGTAGTAAAGTGATGCAAGAGCATCACCTTCAAAGTCAAAATGCAAGCATGGAGGCAAAGGAACGACATCTCAACATGACAGAGTTTCAAATCAGAACTTAACTCATAATTAAATCGAGTTGTTGAGATATTTTGTAAACAACATTTTAAAAATGTAACTTGTTTGTAAAATCGTGAAGTACTGTAAGGGATTGCAGATATGGAGTGTTGACTCTTATTTGGAAATAACTGCTAGTTATTGTAATAGGATAGAATAGGTAAGCGCTAAGAGTTTGATATGATAGGTTGCAGACAGAACGAGGGAGCTCGTGGAGCCAGTCCTTAGATAGTTTTCATTGTTGCATTGTAATGAGTAAGACACAGTAGAAGGAATAAGATAAAGATCAGAGAGATCAATAGAACAGAAAGAGTAGAATAAATACTATGTAATTTGTTTTCATGAATGAATAGAACAAACAAAATTGTCCCAAATCCTTGGACTGTGTTCATTTAACATGTGATTGAATGAATGTGATATTCTGCGTGTGTGGTTATTTTCATTTTCGTTCATGTATGATTGTTCGGGAGGTTGATTGTATGAGTTCATGATGAATCTAGATGAGTTTCAATTGTTTCTCTTCTGACACTCGTATGGAAGGTGTGCAACTCAAACACAAGGAGTGCGTCGATTGAGTCTTAGAGTGATTCGGAGAAGTTCAGAGAGAACAAAGGAAACTTAGACCAGGTGCAAGGTGTGAACAACCTCAAGAAGCGACCAAGCATTGAAGAACCCAAAATAGAGGAGCACCAGATGGGAGAGAATAATTTATTTTCAAGAAATCCTTCGATTTGAGTTATCGAAATCCTGAGAGTGCAAGGTGTGTGTGGGAAATCAAAAACCCTCTTAAGGAAGAAGCTTAGAAGGGATAGCACTTTTAATAAGTGTTAACGATATCCAAGAGTCAGACTCATAGGAGGAGAAAAGGTTTGAAACCTTTGAACACTTAGAAAATCTTATAAGTTAGAGAGATTAGAAGCTCAGGAGGAGGAGCGATAGTGGTCGTTGGATCATAGTGCATCAGATCAACAACCGTCTGATCAAAGTAAATCACATGAGCCTTAGTGCTTCGCACACTCAGGAGAGAGAATTCACTAAGGGTTGAGAACTGAGATTTCCAAAGCCCGAAGAGCCGGAAACACATAGTAGAATCTTAGTCGTCCAATCACAAGAATAGATTTGAGTTGTCAGATTGCTCGGGGTAAAATTCAAGCGTCAGATCACCAGACTGGACCTAAGCCATCAGATATCGTGAGTTTGGGAGGAGAAAAGTTTGAAACTTGAGATTTTCGAAGCGTGGAGAGACGAAGGGTCAGAGCGAATCTGGACCATTGGATCTAGGAGGACATGTGTCGACAGGTCAAAATATCTAGAGGAAGGCGAAGGCCGAAGTGTTGAAACACTCGAATCCCAAAGAGTTGAAGAGCCAAGAGTCTTTGATCTATAAGTAGACACTTGTCAACAAATCGCGAGCTCCGGGTAAAGTTATTGTGGAGTTTCAGTTGAGAACTGAGACTGTCAAGCCTCAAAGACCCGAAGTGATTCAGAGCCCTCAGATCTAGGAGAAACGTGGCATAGATCCATGCACTCAGAGTAAAGTCCTAAAGTAATCCTCGATCGTTATATCAAGAGGACACGCGACAGAAATCCGCATACTTCGCGGGGAAACGAAAGTTGAAAATTGAGGAGTCTGAAACCTGAAGACGTGAAGGGATCGGAGTCGTTGATCTAGGAGGAGACACACGTCAAAGGATTAGAACCTTTAGATAAAATCCAAGGAAGGAAAGGGTTGAAATTTGAGAACTCCGGAGTCCAGAGTTCCGAAGAGACCAACACTGTTGATTTCACGGGACAGTTGTCTGCAAATCATCAGCTCTGGAGAATTGGAGTATGGATGAGAGTTGGGTTTGATATTTCAAAAACCCAAAGTCTGGAATCGTGAAAAGATCAAAACCGTTAGATCCAGGAGGAATGGATCTGGTCTGTGGATTTGGAAGGCGCATATCTGAGCAGTTAGTTCAGACAGTTTTGTCAAGATCACAAGATTGACGATCTCGTAGAAATTCAGGGACATAATTTACGCAGGTTTTAAAATGTTGATGTCGTTCACAGTTGCATGGTCATCACCTGAGGTTACATCAAGAGGGGGCTTACCTGAAAAGGAGCTATTGCCCAAAACTCTGAGATATTTCACAAGCGAGAAAGGAAAGGTCGTGGGTATCATAAGACCGCACTAGAAGGATGAAAGGGCTTGTGTTTGATAAATACGTGGGACTATTAAGGTCCTTAAAGAGTCGTTTGACTCAGAAAATAGACGATCCTTTTACCAGGAGGTCGCGTAGCCCTACGGGGGTGTAGGGGGCTACATCAGGTGGTATCAGAGATAATATTGAGTTTGTTTGAAGACAACAAGAAAATAAGAAGGGAGATAAATTGGTATCATTTGTGGTATCAAAATTTGATTTCTGTTTGTAGGTGATGGAGTGACATCATGCCACCCAGAAGGCGTAGAGTGAATGTAGAAATGGAAGAAGAAATGAGGTGACTCCAAATGAGACTGGACACCATGGAAACAACATAGAGGAGAGCACCAGACGCTTGAGATATCAATGAAGCTGAGAGCGAAGAAGAAGAGGTCGAATAAAATGTAGCAGAGGATGATGCACAAGATTTCTTAGTAAAATTTGTTTCAAAGATAGGAGCCAGAGAAAGAATAGAGGTACCAATGTATGAAGGAAATTTAGCAGTTGAATAATTGTTAGATTGGGTACGTTCTATGGACAAATACTTCGATTATGAGGATGTAGAAGAATACAAGATGGTGAAGCATGCAGTGACAAGACTGAAAGGTCATGCAGCGCTATTGTGGGATGAACTGCAAGCTGAACGTAGGAGTAATGGTAAGTAGAAAATCAAAAGCTAGGATAGGATGTTATATAAGTTGAAAGCCAAATTTATCTTGAAGGACTATCAAATCAATCTATTCAGGAGATTGCAGAACCTGAGACATAAGAGCTTATCAATGAAGGAGTACACTGAGGAATTTTATAGACTGAACATGGGCTGGATAAAAAGCGAATGAAGATGAAAAGACAGCCAGATACATCAATGGCCTGAGATATGAAATACAAGAGGAGATTAGGATGATGTTTGTTAGTAAAGTCGAGGATGCTTATCAAGAATCCTTGAAAGTTGAAGAGAAATTGGCCAGGAAACAAAGCCAACAAAATAGAGGAGGAAATTCAAGCAGAGGTAAAGGAACAAATAGAGAGAAGCTCCAGAAGTCGAAGCATGAAGCTGACAAACAACATAGTCACCATGAGAAAGGTGGAATTTCTAAAGAAGGACAACATGAAGGAAGAATTCCTTTTTCTAGAGGAAGAGGAAGAGAAGGCGTAGTTAAATGTTATACCTGTGGAAAGCAAGGGCACAAGTCTTGGGAATGTCATGAGAGGAAGAAAGAAGGAGGAGGTGAAGCACAAAAGTATGTGGAAGTAGAAGCAACAGAAGGAAGAAGAAACCTCATGATGAGGAAGATTCTTCTTAAACCGGAGAAGGAGATGGAGGAACCAGTTCAACGAACAAGTCTGTTAAGAATTGCTTGCAAGGAGAAGGACAAAGTTTGCAAGATGTTCATAGAACGTGGGAGCACTGACAATATAGTATCCACAGAGATGGTGGAGAAGATGGAGTTGAAGACAACTGCACATCCAAACCCATACAAGGTATCGTGGTTGCAGAAAGGACATCAAGTAATGGTAAGTCAATAATGCCAAGTTGAATTTAAAATAGGAGGTTATAGGGATGAAATATTATGTGATGTAATTCCTATGGATGCCTATCATATTTTATTGGGGATATCATGGCAGTTTTACATAAAAGTTATTCATGATGGAATAAAGAATACTTATACCCTAGAAAAGAATGGTAGGACACATATGCTATTACCAATAGAAGGCAAAGAGAAAAAGAGGGAAGCTAGTTCAAGCATACTTCTCATGACTGGGAAGGAACTCTTGAATGAAGTCAAGAAGGAGAAATACATACAGTTCACTGTAGTGAGGAAGCGTAGAGTTATCCTTACAAATACTTCTGTGGAAGATTTGCCTGAAGAAATCCATGAGCTGTTAGAAAACTTTGTTGACATAGTAGTGGATGAGTTACCTCACTCATTGTCACCCATTAGGAGTATAAGCCATCATATTGACCTTATTCCAGGAGCCATTTTACCAAACAAAGCATCTTATAGGTTGACACCTAGAGAGAATGAGGAAGTTGAAAGTCAAGTCCAGGAGTTGTTGGATAAATGTTTAGTCAGGGAAAGCCTAAGCCCATGCACAGTACCAACTGTGTTAATTCCAAATAAATATTGAGGATCGAGAATGTGTACAGATTATCAAGCCATCAATAAGATAACCATTAGGCAAGGATTTCCTTTACCAAGGTTGGATGATTTGATGGATTGTTTGAATGGAGAAAGCTATTTTTCCAAGATAGACTTGAAGAGTGGATATCATCCAATAAGAATGAGAGAGGGAGATGAATGGAAAACAACATTCAAGACAAATGAAGGATTGTTTGAATGGTTGTTCATGCCATTTGGGTTGACAAATGCACCAATCAAATTTATGAGATTAATGAATGAAGTGTTGAAAGACTTCATAGGAAAATTTGTCATAGTATATCTGGATGACATACTGATCTTCAGTAAGACAAAGAGAGAACACTTAAGACATATGACATCAGTGATGAAAAAGTTACAATAGGAAAAATTGATGATAAATATGAAGAAAAACTCTTTTATGAAGAAGGAACTCATATACTTGGGTTTCGTAATATCTTCAAATGAATTGAAGATGGATCTAGAAAAGGTGAGAGAAATCAGAGAATGGCCATCGCCAAGCAACATATTTGAGGTAAGAAGTTTTCATGGGTTAGCAATATTTTATAGAAAGTTTATTAGAAATTTCAGTGGTATATGTGCACCCATGCTGGACACTGTGAAGAAGAAACATAAGTCTTTTAAATGGACAGAGGAAGCTGAAAAAAGTTTCAAGGTGTTGAAAGAGAAAATCACAGAACAACCAATTCTGGTCTTACCAGATTTTGGAAAAACATTTCAAGTGAGATGTGATGCAAGTGGATTAGCTATTGGAGCAGTCTTGAGTCAGGATAATAGGCCAATTTCTTATTTCAGTGAGAAGTTGAATGACGCCAAGCATAAGTATTCCACATATGACAAAGAATTTTATGCAATGATTCAAGCTTTGAAGAAGTGGAGACACTATCTAATTCCTAAATAATTTGTCTTGTATAGCGATAACCAAGATTTACAGTTTATTACTAGGCAAGAAAAGTTGAATCAGAAACATGCAAAATGGGTAGAATTTATGCAAAATTTTACTTTTGTTACTAAGCACATTGATGGAATTGCTAACAAAGTTGCATATGCTTTGAGCAGGAGCAGTTTGATTGTACAGGAATTCCAAGTGGAGACCTTAGGGTTTGAACACCTTAAGAAGATGTATATAGAAGATGCAGATTTTAAGGAAGCTTATGAGGCATGCAAGAATCGTTTATTGGGAGACAGAAGTTGTGGAAAGAAAATTTGATCCAGGATGGATTATTGTTCAAGGGAAGCCAATTGTGCATACCGAAATGCTCAATGAGAGATAACCTATTGAAGGAGAAACACAGTGGTGATTTAGCTGGACATTTTGGTCACGATGAGACATTTTCACAACTGAGTAATTCGTATTATTGGTCGAGCATGAGAGAAGAGGTGAAAAGGTTTTTGAACAAATGCAGAATTTGTCAGTATGCAAAAGGAAGACAACAAAACACTGGTTTGTATCAGCCATTACCAATTCCAGAAAGGCCGTGGGATGCAATCAGTATGGATTTTGTTTTGGGATTACCTAAAACTCAGAAAGGGAGTGATTCCATATTTGTTGTGGTGGACAGATTTTCAAAAATGGCACATTTCATACTATGCTAGAAGACAAACGATTCTACACACATAGCCAATTTGTTTTTCAGAGAAGTGTGAGACTACATGGATTGCCTAGGATCATAGTCTCAGAAAGGGACACCAAATTTGTAGGACACTTTTGGAGGACTCTATGGAAAAGGTTGGGGACAAACTTATCCTTTAGTTCAACATATCACCCTCAGACAGATGGACATACCAAAGTAGTAAATAGGAGTCTGGGAAACTTGTTGAGAAGTTTATTCACTGAGCAAGGTCGTCAATGGGATCAGATTCTGGCACATGCAGAATTTGCATTCAACAATTCAGTGAATAGGAGCACAGGGAAAAGTCCATTTGAAATTGTGTATGGTGTACATCCAAGAGGGATTACAAAGTTGAGAGATCTGAATCAAGATGAGTTTAGAAGTGTTGGAGCAGAGGATTTTGCAGCAGAAATGTAGAAACTCCATGACAGAGTCAGAGAACAGCTACAAGACAACAACCATAAATACAAGAGCAGAGTTGATCAAAAGAGGAGAGAAGTTCAATTCGAAGTTGGAGATGAAGTTTTATCTCATTTGAGAAAAGAGAGGTTCCCAAGGGGAACGTATAACAATTTGAAGATGAAGAAGATAGGACCATGCAGGATTCTTAGAAAATTCGCAGCCAATGCTTATGAAATTGAGTTGCCATACAATGTTGGGATATCACTAATATTCAATGTTACAGACCTGTATCCTTACAGAAGAGATGAGGTAGGAGAATTAGATGATCATAAAGAAGTTCAGTGGGAAGAACAATTTCCCACAACAGAAAAACCTCAGATGGAGAAAATCATTGAACAATGAGATGGAAAGAAGACTAGGAGAAAGACATATCCTAAGTATTTAGTGAAGTGGAAGGATCATCCAATGGAAGATGCAAGTTGGGTCACAAAACCTGATATTTTGAAGCATGGAAAGACAATGTAGGAGCTCATGGATAGGAGTCCATGAAAATTTTAAACAGAGGAGTATGATGCAGGAGCATCGCCTTCAAATTCAAAATGCGAGAGTGGAAGCAAAGGAACAACATCTCAACATGACTAAGTTTCAAATCAGAACTTAACTCAAAATTAAATCGAGTTGTTGATATATTTTGTAAACAACATTTTAAAAATGTAACTTATTTGTAAAGTTGTGAAGGACTGTAAGAGATTGCAGATATGGAGTGTTGACTCTTATATGGAAATGACTCTTAGTTATTGTAATAAGATAGATAAGGTAACTGCTAAGAGTTTGATAGGATAGGTTGCAGATAGGACGAGGGAGCTCGTGGAGCTAGTCCTTATATAGTTTTCATTGTTGCATTGTAATGAGTAAGACATAGTAGAAGGAATGAGATAGAGATCAGAGAGATTAGTAGAACATAGAGAGTAGAAGAAATATTGTGTAATTTTTTTTGATGAATGAATAGAACAGACAAAATTGTCCCAAATCCTTGGAATGTGTTCATTTAACATGTGATTGAATTAATGTGATATTCTCTGTGTGTGGTTATTTTCATTTCCGTTCATGTATGATTGTTCGGGAGGTTGATTGTATGAGTTCATGATGAAACTGGATGAGTTTCAATTGTTTCTCTTCTGACACTTGTATGCAAGGTGTGTAGCTCAAACACAAGGAGTGTGTCGATTGAGTCTCAGAGTGATCCAAAGAAGTTCAGAGAGAACAAAGGAAACTTAGACCAGGTGCAAGGTGTGCACAGTGTCAAGAAGTGACCAAGCATCGAAGAACCCAAAACAAAGGAACGCCAGGTCGGCGAGAAGAATTTATTTTCAAGAAATCCTTTGATCTGATTTATCAAAATCCCGAGAGTGCAAGGTGTGTGTGGGAAATCAAAAACCCTTTTAAGGACGAAGCTCAGAAGGGATATCACTTTTCATAAGTGTTGATGAGATCCAAGAGTTGGACTCGTAGGAGGAGCAAAGGTTTGAAACCTTTGAACACTTAGAAAATATTCTAAGTCAGAGAGATGAGAAGCTCAGGAGGAGGAGCGAAAGTGGTCATTGGATCAAAGTGCATTGGATCAACAACCATCTGATTAGAGTAAAGCGCACGAGCCTTAGTGCTTCGCACACTCAAGAGAGAGAATTCACCAAGGGTTGAGAACTGATATTTCTGAAGCCCGAAGAGTTGGAAAACCGAAGTATAATCTCAGTCGTTTGATCATAGGAACAGATCTGAGCCATCAGATTGCTCGAGGTAAACTTCAAGCGTCGAATCGCTAGAGTGGACCTGAGCCGTCAGATATCATGAGTCCGGGAGGAGGCAAGTTTGAAACTTGAGATTTCTGAAGCGTGGAGAGCCGAAGGACCGGAGTGAATCTGGACCATTGGATCCAGGAGGACACGTGTCGAGAGGTAGGAAGATCCAGAGGAAGGTGAAGGTTGAAGTGTTGAAACACCCGAAGCCCGAAGAGCCGAAGAGATGAGAGTCGTCAATATATAAGTGGACACTTGTCAACAGATCACGAGCTCCGGGTAAATTTTTTGTGGAGTTTCGGTTGAGAACTGAGACTGTCGAGCGCTGAAGACTTGAAGTGATTCATATCCCTTGTATCTAGGAGAAATGTGGCATAGATCCATGCACTCCAGATAAAGTCCCAAAGTAATCCTCGATCATTATATCAAGAGGACATGCGACATAAATTCGCATACTTCGTGGGGAAATGAAAGTTGAGAATTGAGAAGTCCGAAACCCAAAGACACGAAGGGATCGTAGTCGTTGATCTAAGAGGAGACACATGTCAGAGGATTAGAAGCTTCGGATAAAATCCAAGGAAGGAAAGGGTTGAAGTTTGAGAGCTCCGGAATTCAGAGTTCCGAAGTGATCAACATTGTTGATTTCACGAGACAGGTGTCCGCAGATCGTCAGCTTCAGAGAATTGGAGTACGAAAGAGAGTTGGGTTTGATATTTCAAAACCCAAAAGTCCAAAATCGTGAAGAGATCACAGCCATTGGATCCAGGAGGAACGGATCTGGTCCGTGGATTTGGAAGGCGTAGATCTGAACGGTCAATTCAGACAATATCGTCAAGATCACGAGATCGACGATCCCAAAACAATGCGGGGACAAAATTTGCATAGGTTTTAAAATGTTGAGGGTGTTTGCAGTCACGTGGTCATCACCAGAGGTTACATCGAGAGGAGGCTTACCTAAAAAGGAGCTAGCGCCCAAAACTCTGAGAGATTTCACAAGTGAGAAAGGAAAGGTCGTAGGTATCATAAGACCGCACTAAAAGGCCGAAAGGACCTGTGTTTGAGAAATACATGGGACTATTAAGGTCCTAAAAGAGTCATTTGACTCAAAGAATTGACGATCCTTTGACTGGGAGGTCGTGCAGCCCTATGGGGGAGTAGGGGGCTGCATCATAAAGCATGGGCTCACATTCTTGATGAAAACGGAAATCATTATAGCCTAAAAGTGAGAAGTGAATTTGTGTTCGATACTTTGAAGATCTAAAAAGGTTATAGACTTCTTCAACCTCATTACAATGAAATTATTATTAGGAGAGATGTTAAGTTTGGTGAAAATATCTTGACCTATGAACCTAATTTGGTATTTGTGCCATCTTCTCTTCCCAAAATTTATGATCCTATCCTGGTTTCTTCTTCAGATGATGAGAATGAGGATGAAAATCCACCTTCACTTTCTTACCTTCCTCTAGTTGGGTCCATTGAACATGAAACTGCATTAGCACCATCACTTCCTAGATGGGTCCATACAACATGAGAAGGAGTTAGTGATCTTGCATGGTGATACTACATACTAGTGCCATACATGTTCATAGTTTGAGTGAGTCTCCTCTCGTTTGGCTAAAGTTTTAGACACTCATGGTCTCGAAACATTTGCAGAAGCTTCTATCCATCTAGATTGGGACACAACAATGAATGACAAATATTGTTCCTTAGTGGCGAACGATACTTGGGATGTTGTACCTATTTTGAAAGAAGAAAAATTGTCATATGTAAACGGGTGTATAGAACTAAGTATGCTTCAAATGAAAGTGTTGAATGACATAAGGCTCAATTAGTTGCCAACGGATTTACTCAAGTTGAAGGAATTGACTATAATGAAACCTTTTCCCCCGTAGCCAAAATTAATTCCATGCACCTTGTTTTAGTCCTTGTCACTACACATACATGGGAAATCCATTAGATGGATGTTAAATTTTCCTTCTTGCATCAAGATTTGCAAGAATAAATGTACATGGAACAACCTCCTAGCTATGTTCAGGATGAATCTAATGTTGTTTTCTTCCTCAATAAATCTCTCTATGGTATTAAGCAAGCTCCTCCAATTTGGTATACTAAAGTTGATAGCTTGTTCTTAACACTGATTTTTCTAGATGTCATTACAACCCTAATGTCTATACTGAGAAAGTAGGAAACCACGTCACAATACTTGTTCTTTATGTTGATGACCTTATCCACACTGATAGTCACCCCAAACTCTTAAACCGTGTGAAATCCATCCTTAAGAAGAAATTTAAAATGACAGACTTAGGTTCTTTGTATTATTTCCTTCCCCCCCAAGTATTGCAAACCAAGGAAGGAATTTCCATTTCTTAGTCTAAGTAAGCATGTGACATTCTTTTCTATTTTCACATGGAATATTTTCAACTATCCCCTTCTCCCTTCTAGTCTGGAGTCAAACTTGCTTCCATTTGTGCTACACCCGAAGTAGATGCCACTTTGTATTGTCAATTAGTTGGTAGCCTCTTATATTTGACTCATACATGTCCTGATATTTCCTTTATTGTTGGTATTTTTTCTTGGTATATGAGAACACCCCATGAGAGCCATTGGAAGGCATAAAAAATGATACTTCAATAAATTTGGGGTATAGTTCAGTTTGGGATACATTACATTTCATAGGGGACTCCTTTGTTGTTTGGTTTCACTGATTTCGATTAGGCTAGTGATCCTGATGATTGGAAGTCTAATCTATGATATGTTTTCAATATTGGTACTGGACCCGTTGCTTGGGATTGTAACAAATGACAAAATCTTTCTCTTTCTTCAGTAAAAGAAGAGTACTGAGCAATGGTTCATGCAATTCAAGGATCCTTATGGCTTCAATAGATCCTTTCAGAGTTTGGATTCTAGAAGTAGTATCCAACCACCCTCTAGTGTGAAAATCATAGTGCCATCAATCTTTCCAAAGATCCAATTCAACATCAACACAACAAACACATTGAGCTCTACATGCACTTCATCAGAAAAATTATTTAATATTGAATTCTCAAAGCACTCTTTTTCCCTACAAATCACCAAGTTGTAGACATTGTCACAAAGTCTCTTACATAAGCGGAGTTTTCCAAACTTTGATCTATGTTAGGAATTAAAGAATTTTTCATTAAGTGGGGATAGACTCTAATGCCTCATTCTTTCTTCTATCGTGTCACCTTAGTAAATCCTTCAATCCTATCCTAAGTGTTTCTTAAGGGGAGTGATCCAAGAGGATCCGAGAATGCTCATAGAGGTCCAGAAAGATCCGAAACATCCATAGAGGTCCAGAATGGTTCAGTAATGCTCAAAATTATACTGTCCCAAATTCTCTCGAAACTTCCATCAATGCATAGAGCTCAGTGATAACTTTCCAATGGCACAAAGTTTTACTCAAATGAAGTTCGTATGCAAAAGTTATGAGAAGTCAAATTTCCAGTCAACCAGGTCAAAGGTCAAAGTCCACATGGGAAAAAAAGAGGTGACATGTGTCACCACTTGTAAGACCCTTGTTTCCGCCAAATTGTAAATATTATTATTATTGTGAACAAAACTATAGATATATCTGCCATATGAATGTTGGACAGAAAATGAACCCTGCCATAAAAATTAATGTATATATATTTTGTTATTAAATGAAAGGAAATTATTGGCATGACTGTTGAAAGAGGGTTTCCAGATAGATCGCGATGTATGAGAGGGGATGGTAGGGGAACTAGTAATGGTGAGTTGACCCATGCCAGGCCGGTACCCTGCTGGATATAAATGTGCATCTCTAGAACAATATTCTGGCCCAGAAAAACTTAATTACTAGTCGAGATGGTAGTTGGGAAGTATTCCCTCAAGAGTCAATGAGGGAGATGGGAAGAGTACCATCTGAAAACTTCCTAAACTGATCCAAGAAATATTGTTGGGAAAGGAAAAAAAGGAGAGGAAACTCGTGGGCATAGGGAAGAAGAACAGACAAGAAGACACACAAATGGTATGGAGGACAAATAGAGAAGAAGAAGAGCATGTGAGGCTCTCTAGTTCTAAGGAGAAAACTGTGAATAAAATGTTCTAGTTACAAGAGTGCTTGGACATTGTTTTTCTAATCAAGTTGATAAACATAGTGGCGATGATTGAGTGAGCAATCATAGCAGACTCCCTTGCTTGGTGGATAGAAAACTGGACTGCCAGGTTATTGTGGGAAAAAGGGGAGTGACCTTTTTCTCTTGATGTTGCTGAGATCAAGTAGAATACCTCTCATGGAATCATGATATTTCTAGGGGTGTCCAGTTGAGGAATACTACAAGAACAATTGTGCCTATGGTTGGGTGGAAAAGAGAATCCCTTTTAGAAGTTTCCAACTAAATTCCAAAGTTTTAGATAAGTGTGACTCTAAGTTTTATTTTACGTTGACTGTTTTGTTGTAATATGTGATTCCTTGAGCTACATGATGGCATGATTATTTACCTCGTTGAATGGTAGAGTTTGTGGCTCTGATGGACTAGCGGTTTGGGAAATTTGAAGTAGAAATTAAATCTCATATTTTGTCAATGGCTTCCTGTTTAAACATATTTAGCCAGTGATACCCATGATTAATGGGTTTCTAAAGGAAGTGGGACAGAAGGTGAGCTAGCCTCTATTTGAATCTGTATATGCGCTAAATTCCCCAATGGACTGACCCAGGGATCGAATCCATAAAGATAGATTCGAAACAAACTCTGTGGGATAGTCTCGAACTTGTTAATCCCTCGATATTTCCTTCCTTGATATATATTCCTAGTTCTACAGGTGAATGGCGCTTCCCCCAAACCATTTTTCTAGGTGACCACAGGCACAAGTCCATGGGCTTAACCAAATATTGGATATGATTCGAGAGTGTAGCTCTAGGGGGATTGTCGAGTCCCATAATATCAAAACCTGGAACCCTTCACTACGCCCAAAAGGACCCAATCCCTCTCAGATTTGGGACTTCGGAGGTTCATAAATTTGGGAGGATTGGAAACTCACAAAGTTCACTTTTTGCAGAAGGAAACCTGTTGGAACGATGACTAGATGGTTTGATCGAAAACTGGCGGTCTCGTACCCGTTACCATGGTATCTTCCTTAGCGTTAAACACATACCATATTTTGACCATGGGTATTCCCTTCATCGTTGATCATGATTATAGATTAACAGTGGGATTCTCATCCTTTTCCTCTTACAGGTTCAATGGTGAGGATACCACCTGAAATTACCACTTGATCGGACGACTGGAGGGATTTTGCAACTTCGTGACTTCATGACTCTTGCAATCTACCAACCTCTCAAACTTTCCATAGTGTTACCAATGGAAGTGGTCACGATACAGTGGCTACCTTTTTCTATCGTTTATTACTCCCGCTTATTCTATCCTTCCACTACCCTTGATCGAGCGGTCAAGAAGGATCCCAAAATATCTTAGATCGACGGTTCGCAAAACTTCAAGGATTCTGGGACTTTGAGAGTTATCGAAAAAACATAACCGAGGCTTTGGCTCGAAGGCCGAAGATTAATTACTCAGTGGGATTAAAGAAATACTGTGATAAACCTTAAGCTAAGTGTGTGCATGGGACCCTCTCTGGGAGTCTAGAACTTTGGAACTTCAAGACTCTGGGGCTTTGGGATATTTGAGGATACAGTAGGGTGTGGTAAACGTCGAAGCACTAAAGTGTCGAAACTCCCTCGCTAAAGTGTCAAGTCTTGATTAGGTGGGCTCGCTTACACCATGGTGATGCGGTGTTACCAAGAAGGTCCACGTGGCGCTGTGGTATGGGGTGCGAGTTAAGGTGGGACCCAGTTCCGCCTTGTCAAATTTAGGCTATGGGTAAGTGCGGATAGATCCCCACTTTTATATATAAGGGTGGATGGAAATCCACCATAGATCCTGGAGTGGTGAGATATTTTGGGACTTCAGGTCTCCGGGGAATTCTAGACCTACGTAATAATATCGAATGACCAAAGGCATGGTATTTGCGAAGACCAGGAGATTCTCCTTGCAACTAGTAGCCATGTCATCGTCAAGGGATGACGATCCATGTCACAACCATGCTATGTCAAATGGGGTGAGAGAGGTGAAGATATATGGAAGTCGTGTTGTGAAAGGATGGCCATTGGCCAAAGATTCCCTAATAAACTTTGGAAGGCTATAAGTTTCAAACCAGAGCTCGATTTTGGGCAAGGTTTCAATCGTTGGAAATATCTTGGTGAGAAAACGACGATGGTATCCTCATTCAAGGATTTAGGGAGTGGTAGAAAAGAAAAATAATTATACCCCCATCCCTTAAAAGGCTACTTAGGGGGTCGGGTGTGTGACAGAGTGGTATCAGAGCATGAAACAACACTAGGCCTTCTTGGGCTCATGAAAGAGTGGAAAAAAACCTCAATATAAAACCTTAAGGGGAAGGGAACTCTACCTTACCCACTTGTAAGAACTTATTTAATATTTACTACTGAAAAGAGTGATACCTTCTGCTATTTACATGTTCTGAATCTGAGCTGCATATTGTTGTTATATGTGGAATAATGAATCTGATTTTACCTTACAATTTTTTTTTACCTGTGTTGTTCTTAAAATTTAAGGACAATTGACTAACACAAAATATTGTTATCAACACTTAAACAGGAAGTCGACCACAAGGAAAACTACAACGTAAAGAATGGTGACACACCATGAGTTGGGGGAAAGCTCCCATAATGGAGAAGAGGATTTGGTTGAGAGGAGGGTGGTGGAAACCCATCCATATTTAGCTAAAAATGTAAGAAGCCTTATGGTAGAATGACAAACATTTAAAGAAGACACTGAGAGACTCATGAGAGAATAAGAAAATAAAACTGAAATAAATGCAGTCCTATTGCAAATCCTATCAGACATATAGAGAAAACTGCAACATGGACCGATGGCTAGTAATGTGGAAAAACATAATACCAAGAGAACCCAAAGTACGCTTGAGATACAAAGGCATGGACCTGAAAATAGAAACACAAGAAGAAGAACCTCAAAGAAGGCCCAACATGGAGCCAAGAAGCATGCTGATGTCAAGGATTCAACTGAAGAATCCTCTAGTTAGGGAACTGAAAAATCCAAGGAATTATCTAGCAGTGAGATTAGTTTACCTTCTTAGAAGAGAAGAAAGAGGAGGAAACATTCCAGAAGCCATGCCCCTGAAGAGTTTAAGAAATCCAAACCACCCACTTTTGATGGAGAGATCAAGAAGAGGGAAGAAGAAGAATCTTGGCTACTTGGCCTAAAGAACTATTTCATAGTTCATGACTACTTTGAAACCTTAAAGGCTCAAATATCCATTTTCAACTTGATTGGAAAGGCCTCCATCTGGTGGGAGGACCTTAGGAATGTGAAAGGAATTCATGAGAAGGAGTTGTCATGGAAACAATTTGAGAAATACTTTAAGAAAAAGTACCTATCTGAGAGTTACTGTGATGAAAATACTAAGGACTTCTATGAGCTCAAGTTAGGACAACTTACCATAGATGAATATGACAACAAATTCCTTGAGATGATGAGGTATGTGCCTTATATCAAGGATGAAAAGACGAAGATACATCGGTTCATTATTGGACTGCCTCAATCCTTTCAAGATAGGATTGAGTTCGCTGAACCTAAGACCTTATAATACACCATTAGGAAGAAAAGGTATTGCTATGAGAAATTCAAGCACAAGGAAAAACCTCCTAAGGATTGGAAAAAGGAGAGAAAATTTGGATTCAAGAAGAAGGGGTTTAAACCCTCAATATTTAAGAACCATGGGAAAGGCTCTAAGATAATCCTTCCAACTAAAAGTGTGTATCAGCATAATTTTTCATATCCAAGTGGAAATAACGCTTTGGATCAGTCCTAGGAAAGACTCGCGACAAAAGGTGAGAACCATTGAAATGCTGGGGATGCAGAGAAGAACATTTGTTGAGGGAATGCCCCCATAGGTAGCGAGACAATAGGATCGTCTACAAAATTTGGGAGGGTACCAAAATCAATGATATGGCTAGGAGCATGCCACAAATTTATGCAGCCTTGGATAACTGACAAGCTGATCACCAAGCTTCAGTGGTGGAGATGGAAGGTATGATAGCCAACCATCCTGTTTCTATTTTTATTGACCCTGCTTCTAATATGATTTATGTGGCCTCTCAAATTGTTGAGAAATTTAAATTGTAGCAAGTAAAACATGATAAATCATGGCTGGTATAGCTAGCCACTGGAACAAAAATAAAAGTGACAAAGGTCATACCAACATGCCAATTCATTTTGAGTCGGTTGTCCACCCAAGCAACCCTAAACATGCTCCCTTTAGGATATTATGACCTGTTGATTGACATGGACTGGATGGATGCCCATAAATCCAAGTCAGAATGTTACAATAAAATGTTAGAATGTGAAGATGAGAAAGGGGAGAAAAGAACCCTATAGGGAATTCAAAATCTTGTCTCAGTGAGACAAATATTAACACTTCAAGTGAAGAAGTATTGCAGAAAAGGATGGCCTTTGTATACAATACAAGTGTTGAAATATGTTGAGGACAATAAACCAAGCCTAAGGTACCATCCTATATTAAGAGAGTATAAGGATGTGTTTCTAGAAGAGGTATCGGGTCTACCTCCAAGAAGATATATTTATTTCTCAATAAAAATAGTACGTGGAGTGGTGCCAATGTCTTGAGCACCCTATAGAATGAGTACACTGGAGCCATTGGAGCTCAAACTATAGTTGAAGGAGATTTTGGACAAAGTTTATATCTGACCTAGTGTGTCTCCTTGGGGAGAACCAACCTTGTTTGTGAATAAGAAGGATGAAACCCTCATATTGTGCATAGACTATAGACAACTCAACAAGATGATCATTAAGAATAAGTATCCTTTTCCAAGAATTGATGACCTATTTGAACAACTAAGGGGTGCTAAAATATTTTGCAAGATTGAATTACGGTTTGGATATCATCAAGTATGAATTAAGGATGAATACATACATAAAAAAACTTTAGGACAAGGTATGGGCACTACGAATTTGTGGTAGTGCCATTTGGGATTACCAATGCACCAACCACCTTTATGTGCCTAATGAATAATGTACACATTAATTTCTTGGATAGATTTGTGTTGGTATTCATAGATGACATTATGATCTATTCTAAGAGTAGAGAAGAGCATGAAGAGGACCTCAAGTCAGTGCTTCAAGTGATAAGAGAGCATAAGCTCTATGCCAAGTTTAGTAAGTGTGATTTCTTTTCTAAAAGAGTTAATTACTTAGGTCATGTCATCACTGAGGAAGGAGTGGCAGTTGACTCTGAAAATATTAGATTCATCACGGATTGGGATACACCAAGGGATTTCTATGATATTAGATCCTTTAGGGGCCTAGCAGGATACTATAGGAGGTTCATAAAGGGGTTTTCCAAGATTGGTTATCCAATCACCTCCCTACAAAAAAAGGGAGTTAAATTCATTTGGACAATTGAGTGTGAGGAGAGTTTTCACCAACTAAAACACCTTTTAACCAATGCACCAGTGTTGAAAATTGTAGACCCAAACAAGGAATTCCTGGTGTGTACAGATGCCAAAAAAGAAGAACTCAGAGAAGTCCTCATGCAAGAAGGCCATGTAATTTGTTATGAATCCAAAAAATTAAATGAACATGAAATCAATTTTGTGACGTGTGACTTGGAATTGGTTTCCATAGTACATGCTTTAAAAATGTGGAGATATTACTTCCTAGGAAGAAGATTTGTGTTGATGATAGGCCACAATGGGTTGTGATACATTTTTGACCAAACCAAACTCAATGATAGGCAAGCTAGGTGGATGACTCTCCTTAGTGAATTTGATTTTGAAATCAAACATGCCAAGGGAAAGGAAAACAAAGTGGTTTATGCCCTCAACAGAAGTATGAAAGTGATTCACCTGGCAGTTGTGAGTGCATGTGATTCATATATCAAGGAGAGAGTCAAAAGTGCACAAGAAGTGGATGAGTTCTTCAAAACTATGAAAGCGTGTCTAGAGAAAGAGCCCACATGGATGAAGTATGAGGGATATCAAATGTTTAATGATGGCCTTCTAAATTACAAAGGTAGGTTGTATATCCCATAATGTGATGACTTGAAGAGGTTCATAATGGATGAACTACATAAAAGACCATATACTGGTCATCCTGGTTATCAGAAAATTATCACAGCCACCAAGAAACTATTTTATTGGCTGAGAATGAAGAAGGACATAGCTGACTACTTGGATAAATGCTTAGAATTTCAGGAGGTTAAGGTGGAGTACTGATATCCAACAAGGTTGTTGCATCCCCTACCAATTTCAAAGTAGAAATGGGAAACCATATCCATGGATTTTATCACCAGATTTCCTAAATCAACCAAGCAGAATGATGCCATTATGGTAGTTGTGGATAAGTTGAGCAAGGATACCCACTTTATCCCTATAAAATCAACTTGTAAGGAAATAGATATCACCAACATCTTCATGATAGAAATATTTAGACTATATGGCATGCCTAAGGAAATAATATCGGACAAAGATACCAAATTTACTTCAAATTTTTGGAAATCTCTGTTTCCTGGTCTTGAAACTAAATTGCTATTTAGTACATCCTATCACCCTCAAACTGATGGATAGACAGAAAGGGTAAATCAAGTATTAGAGGGCATGTTAAGGATGCATGTTATGCATCAGCCCAGGAAGTGGGAAGACTACCTACCATAAGTAAAATTTGCTTATAACAATGACTATCAAGAATCATTGAAGTTGAGCCCTTTTGAGGCTCTCTATGGGAGACAATATAACATTCCAATCAACTAGAATAACTTAGTCGACAGAATAACCCTTGGACTAGAACTATTAAAAGAAATGGAACAATAAATAATTCAAATAAAACAGAATATGAAGGTGGCTCAAGACCGACAGAAGAGCTATGAAGACAAAAATAGGACTCCTAGAAAGTTCAAAGTAGGGGATCATGTGTATCTTCAAATTAGACCAAGAAGAAGTTCCTTGAGAATGGGAACTTGTGCCAAGTTGGAACCTCGGTTTTCTGGACCTTTTGAAATTCTGGATAGAGTTGGAACCGTATCATATACACTAGCACTTCCTCCCACAGTGAAAGCACATAATGTTTTCCATGTTTCATTATTGAAGAAATATGTACATGATTCTAATCATATAATTGACTGGTCTATGATCCAGGTGAAACCAGAGGGATAATTATTTCCAAAACCACAATGCATACTATATAGGAAGGAGATCCCACTCAGAAATAGAACCATTGTCAGGTCAAGGTGTAGTGGAAACACTTTGGCCCATATGAAGCCACATGGGAATTGGAGGATGGAATGAAACATGCATACCCATTTTTGTTCACTTCTATACATAAAATCCACACCGGTACGTAGAACACCGGGGCAATGTTCCTTTTAAGGTGTAGGGGATTGTAACACCCATGTTTCCCCCAAATTGTAAATATTATTATTACCGTGAACAAAAATATAGACATATCTGCCATATGAATGTTTGTCAGACAATGAACCCTTCCATAGAAATTAATGTATATATATTTTTTTAATAAATGGAAGGAAATCAGTAGCATGGCTACTGAAAGATGGTTTCTAGATAGATCATGATGTAGGAGAAGGGATGGTAGGGGAACAAATAATGGTGAGTTGACCCCTTCTAGGCTGGTACCATGCTGGATATAAATGCGCAACTCTAGAACAATATTTTGGCCCAAAAAAACTTAATTACCAGTTAGGTTGGTATTTGGGAAGTATTCCCTCAAGAGTCAATGAGGGAGATGGGCATAGTACCATATGAAAACTGCCTGACCTAACCCATGAAATATTGTTGGGCAAGGAAAGAAAAGAGAGGAAACTCATGGGAAGAGGGTAGAAGCACAAACAAGAACACACACAAATGGTCTAGAGGAAAAATAGAGAAGAAGAAGAGTGTGTCAGGCTCTTTGGTTCCAAGGATAAAACTGTGAATAAAAATTTTTGGTTACAGGAGTGCTTGGACAATGTTTTTCTAATCAAGATGATAAATGGTGTGGTGGTGATCGAGTGAGAAATCACATCAGACTCCCTTTCTTGGTGGATAGAAAACTGGACTGGTAGGTTCCTATAGGAAAAAGAGAGTAACCTTTGTCCCTTGTTTTTTCTAAGATCAAGAAGATTCCCTCTCATGGAATCATGATCTAGCTAGGGGGTGGCCAATTGAGGAATAATCCAAGAACAACTATTCCTATGGTTGGGTGGAAAAGAGAACCCCTTTTATCAATTTCCAACTAAATTCCAAAGTTTCAGATAAGTGTGACTCTGATTTTTATTTTACCTTGACTCTTTTGTTGTAATATGCAATTCTTTGAGCTAGATGATGGGATGATTGTTTATCTCATTGAATGGTAGAGTTTATGGCTCTGATGGCCTAGTGGTTTGGGAAGTTTGAGTAGAAATCAAATATTATATTTTGTCAATGGATTCTTGTTTAATCATATTTAGCTGAGAAGACATGTGATTAATGGGTTTCGAAAGAAAGTGGGACAAAAGGAGAGCTAGCCTCTGTTTGAATCTGTATATGTGTTAAATTCCCCAATGGACTGAGCCAGGGTTCGAATCCACAAATACAAAGTCGAGACAAACTCTACAGGACGAACCTGAACACATCAATCCCTCTATATTTTCTTACTTTCTATAGATTCCAAGTTCTGGAGGCGAAAGATGCTTCCCTCAAACCATTTTTCTTGGTGACCACATGGTCAAATCCATGGACTTAACCAAATCTTGAATATGATTCAAGAGTGTATCTCTAGGGGGGTTTTCGAGTCCCATAAGGTCAGGACTTGGAACCCTTTTCTACGCCCAAAAGGAGCTAATCCCTCCAAGATTTGGGACTTCGGGAGGATTGGAACCTCACAACGTCCACTTTTTTTCGAAGGAAACCTGTTGGAATGGTGACCAGATGGTTTGACCATCAACTGGAGGTCTCATACCCGTTACCATGGTATTTTCCTTAGAGTTAAACACCTACCAAATTTTGACTGCAAGTATTCCCTTCATCATTGATCATGCTCATAGATTAACGATGGGATTCTCGTCCTTGTCCTCTTATGAGTTAAACGGTGAGAATACCACCCAAAATTACCACTTGATCGAACAACTAGTGGGATTTCACAACTCTTCCAAGCTCCAAATCTCTCAACCTTTCCAGAGTGTTATCGGCTAAAGTGGTCACGAGAGAGTGACTGCCTTTTGTTGTTGGTTATTACTCTCACTTATTCTATTCTTCCACTACCCTCTATCGAGCGGTCGAGAAGGATCCCGAAGGACCTAAGATCGATGGTCCGTGGAACTTCTTGGATTCTGGGACTTTAGGAATTCATGAGTTGACAGTATAATGTAACCAAGGATTTGGCCTAAAGGCTGAAGATTAATTACTTAGAGGGATTAACGAAATCCCGTGATAAACCTTAAGATAAGTGCATGTGTGGGACCCTCTCTGGGAGTCTGGAACTTCGGAACTTCGGGACTCTAGGTCTCTTGAAGATTTGAGGATACAAGAGGGTGTGGTAAACACCGAAGCATTGAAAATTCTTCGTTGAAGTGTCAAGACCCGATTGGGTTGGCCTGTGTATGCCATGATGATGCGACGTTACCAGGAAGGTCCACATGGCATCGTGGTATGGGGCGCGAGTTAAGGTTGAACCCACTTCCCCCTTGTCAACTTTAGGCTATGGGTAAGTGTAGATAGATCCCCACCATTATATATAAGGGTGGATGGAACTCCACCAAATATCCTAGAGTGATGAGAGATTTTGAGACTTCAGGTCTCCGGGGAATTATAGACCTGCGTAAGAATATCGAAGGGTTGAAGGCCCAGTAGTCGCGAAGACCAATATATACCCCTTACAGCTAGTAGCCAAATCATCATCAGGGGATGAAAACCCAGGTCATGACTGTGCCATGGCAAATGGGGTGAGAGAGGCGAAGCTACGTGGTGAAGGGGATGGCCATTGACCAAATATGCCCTAAAAAAATTCAAAAGGTTGTATCTTTCAATCCAGAGCCTGATTTTGGGCAAGGTTTCAATCATTGGAAAGATCTTGGTGAGCACACGATGATGGTGTCCTCATTCGAGGATTTAGGGAGGAATAGGAAAGTGGAAAAATTATACCCCCATCCCTTAAAAGGATTCTTAGGGGGTTGGGTGTGTGACACCACTGCAAGGGTGACACGTGGCACATGATTGTTTCTAGATGATTGGGAAAATCGTACCTCCATGTTGTTCAATCACATGTTGAAAAGTGGCGCACTAGTGGTCCAATTGTTGAATGACATGTGGTAAGTTCAAGCCAATGAAAGGCCACCACGTGGTGACCTCCCATTGGTATTTATGGTCATGGTTCATTAAAATACTATGGCCATTGATGGGGGTTGAACCCGCGACCTCCCAAAGACTTAACAAAGCTCTCCATACCAACACACCACCACAATGTCACTTAACTTATACATGCCACATATTATATTTAAATTTACAATAAAGTTTAAATGGGCAGCCAAAGGGTCGAGGTCCTAAGCCCTTGACCCTTGGCTCTTGGTCTATATGCATACCATGTAACCCACACTTATTTGCGGAAGGGATTAACACAGATAACCATATGTTATATGGTTATAACAATATATATATATATATATACAGTATATAGTTTTAAACCCTCTGCACGAACTTTGGAACTATGTTCTATATATATATATATATATATATATATATATATATATATAGAACATAGTTCCAAAGTTCGTG
>JASDQU010685979.1:0-10372 GCA_032191745.1 Picea mariana | reverse complement strand
GTGCAGAGGGTTTAAAACTATATACTGTATACAATGTATCCATACACCAACAAAAAAATGAAATATATGGCGGTTGGTGGGGCGCGAACACCTAACTTGCCATATATAATACCATTCTTTAACCAATTTGGCTATATGTGCGGGTTTGGTTATGAAACCAACCAACTTATATTTAAATGCCTGCCATGATTTTCGAAGGTCAATTAGGGGCCCACACCCTATTTAATCAGTGCGTGGACTGAGGCTGGGGACACTAATTAATGTAGATTTTAGTCTCGTAACTCATTCCCGAGGGTACCAAAGTTGTGATGCTACATTTTAAAGCGTGCCAAGGGGTATGTTGAAGAATTTTATACTCATTTTGCACGATTTTTCACGAGGAATCCAACTATGCACTCCATTTCTACATTTGAGAAACATGTAAAAAGGTCATTGTAAAATGCAAGTATTTTATCATTAATAAAATAAGGTCTATATTGGAAGCGGACCCGGAGAGGTAGCCCAAATTGGGTGAACTCCATTTTTCCAACTTGTGTATGTGATTACATTATTGTTTTTCATTTCAAGCTCAATTATTTGCAAGTCATTTTATCATTAAAGAGGATTTGGTTAGATACATTTTTCACATGTAATTTGCATACAATCAAGTGATCACTTTATTTCGAGAATCAAGTAGATGTTTATGTGTATTTAAAATTATCAACATCTAAGGATTTTTCAGATCAAGCTGGTATCCGAGCGAGGTTTGACAAGTGCATGGAAGTGAATGCTTACAAGAGCCAAACTCAAACTTGGTAAAGGAAAACTTGCAAGTTATAAGTCCGAAATTGGAAAAGGATTTCGAAGACATAATATGGTTTTTGAAAAGGGAGAGGAAGAAGATCATCCCATGAGTCGTGAAGAGATCACAACTACCTTCAGTCATTGAAATAAATAATAGATGAGTTGGAACAAATAATTCAAAATCTTGTAAGAAGAGAATCTTTGGTAAAAGGAGAAGGAGGAGGTGAAGGTGGTGGACCTCCAGATCTCCATTCCCCTTCATCATCATCATCATCAGTTTCTTCTGAAGCAAGTAAACATTCCTCTCGTCAAAATAATTTCTCTAAGAGGTCTAAGCATAATCTTCCATTACTAAAATTGGATTTTAAGTTCGAGTTTCCGACCTATGATGGAAAATTGAATACCAAGAAATTGGACAATTGGATCAAGAATATAAAGGTATATTGCAGGGTTCAAAATATTATGGACAAGGCTGCAAAGATATAGTTAACTTCTCTTCAACTAAGTGGAACTACCTTAATATGGTGGGAGAGTAAGATGCAAGTTGATCATGTTCAAAAGGGTAAAGTAGTCTCTTCCTGGGATAAGTCTACTAAGGATATAAGGAAACAATTCTATCCACTAGCTCAAACGTAAACAATAATGATCGAATGGAAGCATCTAAGACAGTTAAAGGCCAGAACATTCAGGCATATACATAGAAATTCAAAAAGAAGGCATTATCATTAGGGATTCCGTTGTATACTCATGAAACACTTCTAAAGTATATTGGTGGCATGCATTCATATCTTTGTCACACTATTCTAATGTTTATCCCTACTAACATTGATAAGGTGTCAGTACAAGATGCACATCTAGAGGCTAGTAAGGGTAAGCATGCGAGAGAATATAAGAATCCATTCAAGTTCGAGAAGAAACCAAAAGGAAAATGGAAGAGTAAGAAATCAACCACAGTGAAGCAAGCTGAGGGAAGACCTATATGTTCCCACTGTAAGAAAAAAAGACATGAAGAATCACAGTATTGGAAGTTGCATTCAGAATTATGACCAAGAAAATTCAAGGATAAAGGGAAGCAAAAAAATGTTGCATTATCTCATCATGATATAGGGTCATATTTCGGAGATGAATCCAAGATCATGGCCATATGATATCAAGTATCAATTCAAATTCTTTAGTTCAATCTTCCAAAATAGAAAGTGATATTGATCAAAAGAAGATAAGTGAGCTTTTTCATGTCAGAGTGATAGTCAAGCATACCAAGGTATATAATTTATTTGACAATGGATCTCAACTTAGTCTAATATTTGAAGCAATTCTTAAGAAGTTGGGATTGAAGACGAAACCTCAAAAAAACACATATCCATTAGGTTGGGTGCATGATGAAGCTAAGTTGCAGGTAACAAAACAGTGTAAGATCATGTTTGTAATTACAACTAAGTTCTTTGACGAGGTCGAGTTAGATGGTGTGCCTCTTGACATTTGCGGAAATGTCTTGGGTAGTCCATATTTATTTGACAGGAAGGCTGTGTTCTATCGAGAATAAAATAAATATCATATTTTCAAGGATGGGGTTGAATATATTGTTAGAGCTCATCGCATCAAAACTAATGTTTCTTTAGTGAGCACATGGAAAATGAAGAGACTCGTGAGCATAAGTAAATATTTTGTTCTCATGATAGTGAAATAGAAAGAAGAAGATATAACAAATGCTTTATTAGCTTGTAATAAAAATAATAAAAAAGAGTTGATCAACATCATATCTAATTATGATGAGTTGTTTCAGGAACCTATCGGGTTGCCTCCTAAAAGGGAGGTTGAACATGACATATATTTGCAGCAATATGCTCCTCTTCCAAACATTGGAATGTACATGTCATTAGTAATCAAGAATGCAAGAATAAAAAAGCAAGTTCAGGAGCTGCTCAATAAAGGAATCATCATACCGAGCTCCTCTCCATGTGGTTCTCCTATTTTGCTAGTTCCGAAGAAAGATGGCACGTGGAAAATGTGTATTGATTTTCAAGCCCTGAACAAGATTATGGTAAAGAAACGTTATCCTCTTCCCAGAATAGATGATCTATTAGATCAGTTAAATAATGTTGTGTATTTCACTAAGTTGGACTTGAGAAGTGGTTACCATCAAATCCGAATTGCAGAAGGCGACATATGGAAAACTTCTTTCAAAACTAAGCAAGGCTTGTTTGAATGATTGGTTATGCCATTTAGGTTATGTAACACACCAAAAACATTTATGAGAGTGACGAATGATGTGTTCCAACCATATATAGATGATTTTTTTATTGTTTATCTAGACGATATATTGATCTTTAGTCGAAGATGGGAAGATCATATAAAGCATGTCAAGACAGTCTTTGAACTCTTGAAGAAGGAGAAGTTGTATATCAAGTTATCCAAATGTGAATTTGAAAAAAATTCTTTGGTATATCTGGGTTATATTGTAGGGAATGGTCAGCTAAAGATAGATCCTACAAAGGTAGAATTCATTATAAAATGGCCCAAGCCAACTACTTCCACCGAAGTCAGGAGCTTCTTAGGAGCAGTACAGTATTAGAGATAATTCATTGTTAATTTATCATATATAGTAGCACCTCTACATGCATTACCAAGTGTTAAGCAAGTATTTCAATGGGGAGGAAAGCATCAAAAAGCCTTCGAGACATTGAAGCAAGAGATAAGAACTGCACCAGTTTTGGCACTGCCAGATTTACAACAACCATTTGAGATTCAAACCGATGCAAGCGGATATGCCATGGGCACAATCTTGATGCAACAAGGTAAACCTATATGTTATCATTTTGAGACTTTCACTCAAGCTGTGATTAACTATCCAACATATGATAAGGAATTGTATGTTTTGGTACAAACTGTAAAGAAATGTAAGCATTACTTAATGGGAAAGGAGACAATAATTCATACTGATCATCAACCATTATAGTATTTTCAATCACAGACCAAGATACAACAATCACGACACTTTAGGTGGATGGGTTTTCTACAAAAGTTTCATTTGATAATCAAGTATAAGAAGGGTATTCATAACAAGGTTGTAGATATGTTGTCAAGACCAGTAATTAATGCATCCAAAATAATCAGGTATAATCCTTTAGTACATGAACGTTATGTAGAGCAATATGCTAGGGATGATGATTTTAAAGAAGTATATGATGCATTAACTAATGAAAATCAACAATTAGATTATTATATGCATGGAAATTTGTTATACCATCTTGGAAAACTATGTATACCAAGAGATGAAAGAGTAATGTAATTAGAGAAGCTCATACATCTCTCATATTTGGTCATTTTGGGGTTGGTAAGGCAGTTGCACAATTACAAAGGTATTTTTATTCACCTCAAATAAACGAGTTAGTTTTCAAGTATATCAAAGGGTGTGTTATGTATTCCACAAGTAAGCCCATCAACATAAATCTAGGATTATATACACCACTTCCGGTACCTTCATAACCATGGGAAAGTATTTCCATGGACTTTGTAGGGGGTTTGTCGATGTCCATGGAAGGTCATGATTAGCCATATGTCATGGTAGATAGATTCAACAAGAATTGTATTCTGATGCCATGCAAGAAACATGTCACAACTGAACAAACATCACATATGTTCTTTGCTAATATATGAGTTCATTTTGGAGTTCCTACATATATTATATCAGATTGAGACTCTCTCTTTTTGGGAAAGTTTTGGTCTCATCTATGGGAGCTAATGGACACTAAGTTGAAGAAGAGCAAAAATTTTCATCCGCAGGCAAATGGACAGACAGAGGTGGTGAACAGAACAATGGTACATCTACTTCAAGGATACTACAGTGAGCATCCTAAATTATGGGATGAACAATTACCTTATATCCAACATTCCTATAATCATGACATGCATTTTTCTACTTAGAAAACTCCTTTTGAAGTATGTATGGGGTATTTTCTTAGATCACCTATGGAATTTGTTTTTGGAGAAGCAGGTAAAAAAAATGGGCATGGTGAGATAGATAAACATAAAAGGTTCATTCAGAGAGTTCAATAGGTACATCAAGTAGTACATGGACAATTGGAGAAGATCCAAGCCAAGTGTAAGGCAATGCACGATAAACATTGGGTTGATCATCAATTTGACATCGATGATCAATTATGGTTACATATCAACAAATATAGAATGAAAGGTGAAGGTAAAAAGCTAAGGCCATTCCGATATGGTCCATTCAACAACTTAGATAAGATTGATACTGATCCCTTTCGTTTAGATCTACCATCCTACATGCAAATGCATTCAGTGGTAAATGTTGAGAATTTGAAGCTTTATGAGCCTCTTATGATTATGGATGAAGATAAAAGTATTCAGGTTCCAATAGTTGATGATACTGTTCCAGAATATTTGGATGAGCTACAAGAAGATGTCATTCTCGACAGAAGAATCATAAATTAACATCAAGGTGATGTGGAATACATTTGAGTTGGTATTAAAGGGTTAAAACCAAGTAAATACAAATGGATGGAGATCGGTAGGGTGAGGGAACTCTATCCTCACCTAGTTGCTAAGTAATCAAATCTTTTGGTGGTCCAAAACTCTTCGAATGGGCAGGAATGATCCAGGAGGACCCGTGAATGCTCACAAAGGTTTATAAAGATCCAGAAAATCCACATAGGTACATAGTGGTTTGAATTAATGCTCAAAATTCAACCATCCCAAATTCTCTCGAAAATGCGATCAATGAGTAGAGATCGACAATAGATTTCCAATGACGCAAATTTCACCTCAAACAAAGTTCATATGCAGAAGCTGTGAGAAGTCAAAGTTCTAGTCAACTAGGTCAAAGGTCATAGTCCACATGGAAAAAAAAATAGGTGACACATGTCACCACTACAAGGGTGACATGTGACACATGATTTTTGGCAACTGACTGGGCACATTGTACCTCCATGTGGTTCAATCACAGGTTGAAAAGTGGCACACAAGTGGTCCAATTGTTGAATGACATGTGGCAAGGTCGAGCCAATGAGAGGCCGCCACGTGGCAACCTCCCATTGGAATTTATGGTCACAGTTCATTAAAGTACTATGGGAGTCGATAGAGGTTGAACCTGCGACCTCCCAAAGACTTAACAAATGCCTCCATACCAACGTGCCACCACAATGTCACTTAACTTATACATGCAACATATTATATTTAAATTTACATTAAAGTTTAAATGGGCGGCCAAAGGGTCGAGGGCCTAAGCCCTCGACCCTTGGCTCTTGGTCTATATGTATACCATGTAACCCACCCCTGTTTGCAGAAGGGCTTAACAGACATAACCATATGTTATATGGTTATAACAATATATATAACCATATAACATAGTTCCAAAGTTCTCACCGAGGGTTTAAAACTATATACTATATATAGTATATCCATACACCAACAAAAAGCTGAAATATATGGTGGTCGGTGAGGCTCAAACCCCCAACATTCCATATATAATACCATGCTTTAACTAATTCGGCTATATGTGCGAGTTTGGTTATGAAAGCAACCAACTTATATTTAAATTCCCGCCACGATTTTCGGAGGTCAGTTAGGGGATCACGCCCTATTTAATGAGTGCATACACCAATGCTTGGGACACTAATTAATGAGGAGTTTGGTCTCATAACTCGTTCCTGAGAGTACCAAAGTTGCGAGGCTACACCGTAAAGCGTTCCAAGGGGTACCTTGATGGATTTTTAAGAATTTTATACTCACTTTGCACAATTTTTTTCCAGGAATCCAACGGTGGACTCTGTTTTTGCATTCGAGAAACATGTAAAAAGGTCAATATGAAACAAAAAGTTTTGAGCATTAAAAAAATAAGGTCTCTATTGAAAGTGGACCCAGAGAGATAGCCCAAATTGGGTGAACTCCACTTTTTCAACTTGTGTATGTGATTACATTATTGTTGTTCATTTCAAACTCAATTATTTGCAAGTCATTTTATCATTAAAGTGGATTTGGTTAGATAAGTTTTTCACATGTAATTTGCATACAATCAAGCGATCATTTTATTTTGAGAATCAAGTAGATGTTTATGTGTATTTAAAATTATCACCATCTAAGGATTTTTCGAATCAGGGAGATGTTAGGATATTTATACAACTAAGAGTTAGTTAAGATCAACTTGGTCTAATGTGTCTTTAGGTAAAAGTGTGTTTCTTTAGTATGCTTTTGTATGCATTTGTAGTTATGTAATCTAACAATCACAATATATTCTAGACATAAATTGATTCGATGACTCATAGTCTCCTCAATACTAACAACTATAACAATCCACGACTTAACACATGATTGGTCCATGGTCTTTATTAATTTAAAAAACATGGAGGGATATTTTTTGAAGATCGACCATGAGAAACTCTTGTGTAAAATATTTTTCTTTTGCATTAATATATTTCCTCAAGTGGTTGTGTTGTATGGGGTCATGGATTGTTTCCCTCCTGGAAAGTTTTAACCATGTAAAACACTTGTGTATTGATCTTTGATTTGGTTATGTGAGCAATTTCTTAGGATGTTCGTCCCATGTGGAAATACCCTATTTTGTCAAACACATTCATTATTCCCTTGGGTACATCCCTAGGTACATGTCAAACAAAGGTGTACAAGGGTATAAAACTAGGTGACTCCACTTGTATATTCCATGTGTGTGCTTCCCAACTACATTTTTACCCATTGAATGACATATCACTATATTTAAAGATGTTGAAACACGTCTCTAGCCTAAAAAAATATTCTAAAAATTGGGTGCATGCTAACATATTAAATAGTTCTAGTACCACTTGTAGTGTATTTAATCAACATGAATAGTAAATTATGAGCAATATCAGAAGAAGTATAAAAGAAAGTAAAATAGAAGAAAGAAGAATATTCAAATTGTAAAATATAAACTCCTATATTGATAATATAGAAAGAAAGCAATGTTCATGGGCCTTTTCAAGGGGGAACCCTTCAAATGAGAAGACCTCCAAATACAATGAAAATACTTTACAAAACTTTACATATCCTTCTACCCCTATAAATAGTTTCTCACTAGAAAATCTCAAACCACTCGTGGTCCCATCATTAATGAGTACAAAGATGACTTTTTTACATTGAGTAACCACACACCAACTACCTAATGTGCCTTATTCAAAGAAGATGACTTCATACATTAATTTACAAACTCCTAAGTACCCCAAAGTAGGAAGGTTAGGGTAAGGCCCCAAAAGGATCCCACTAGAAAGAAATAAAGTTTTGTTTTTTAGAATTCAAGGAAAGTATGTCACATGTATAGAGGGCTCAATAAAGATAGTGGATCAACCACACATTATAGAGTTTTTGTTAGAAAAACGTTCAAGCAAGTTTCCCCATAGGTTCAAGCTCAAATGAGTTAGCCAAGATCAAAAGGGTTTACCTAGTCATGCACCCCCTCTCAAACCAAACCTTAATTTCCTATGCCCCTATCAACCGAGATCTTGATTCCTTATATGCCTCCATTGTTTGGGACACTATTTTCCTATGTCCCACCCTTGACCTAGATCCCAATTCCCCATGTGTCCCCCTCAACTAGGAATTCCCTGCATGTTCCCCTTAATTGGGACCTCAATTTTTCTAAGGCCTCTTGTCTGCTAGCCACCCAGCTTGCTTTTGAAAGCATTACTCTTATTATTAATGTCGTGATGGTTAAATGTACATTGATTATGTATGTGACAATATTTTATAATGAGTTCCACGAGGTTACTGACCACTATTGTGGTTGATAGTTAATATTACTCTCCATCTAGAAAATTGGGGAGAGGAAGGAAATCTATGGGGTGCTAGGAAGGTACCAACTTCTTCTCATTAAATGATTAATACACAGGTGGGTGAGGGGAATTTATTTCTCTTAAATACATACCCACACACATGTCCACCTTGAATATTTATTAAAACCCCCTTAATTGAATCAAGGTTGAGATCGATAAAATGATAAAAACCACCAATTAAATGTGGCACCAACAAGCAAATGTGATATTAACAAATTCTTCTTTGTAAATTAAGTATATGTGTAATGAATTGCTGCATTGTTACCATTTAGTACCCATTCAAAAACATTGCATGGAAGAATTAAGCACCACAATCCATTTATTATTTCAATTTAAGTTGTATTTAAATGTTCTATATAGAAAACTAATCATGCCTCACCTCTAAAAGAGTTAGTTTGTTAAAGATGGTATAGATAACACATTAGTTATATGGTGTTACAACTCCATTAAATATTTAACTTTAAAGGACTTATTGCAATTTGGTATAGATAACACATTAGTTATGGTGTTACAACTCCTCTACCACCTTGTGTGCTTAGCTTTTTTTCTTTGGAGCCGTCGTTTACCTCCTTGTGTGCTTAGCTTTTTTGGGTGTACCTTGCAACATGCCAATAACTGGACAACACTGATTGTTTCACTCTAATTTATACCAGCTACATGTATAATCATTCCTCCTGTAAATCTTAAGTTGCAGTAAGGTGAAATGCCTCCGTTTAAATCGACAGATATTAGTAACTATTAAGAATCCACGACATTTAAATCAACACTGTTCACAAAGCTCACACTGCGGGAATGGCAGCCCAGGTCTTGTRACTAATCTACTGCACCTTCCTCACTAAACGGATYGTCCTCCATTGTTATCCCACGGTCGTCTACCACACGGTGGACGAGGATATGTTTGTGGGTGCTCAGCGGTTAAGCATTTGTTGCTTATCTTTTTTTATATGGTGGGGAATGGATAACTAGTCCTAGTGTAATATGGGTAGATTCTGACCACTACTACTATAATCTCTAACAACTCTATCAAAATTTGTGGGAAGAAAAAAATAAGAAATGATTGATCGAAATTTAAAAAAAAAAATTATGTTTGATGTTGGAAAATAACCGAGCAATGACATAAGAAGTTAGTGCATGGAAAGGTTAGGACTGCCCATATTTTACAGTTCCATATAACTTCAGTATTTTTAAAAAGTTTGCACTAGCATGGGACTGATAACTCTTTCAAGCTCAAAATCCATTTATCCATTTGAGTGTTTGACAATATGCTTGCACCCGTGATACTGTATGCATATAGTGTAATTACCAGTTTCTAACTACAATTATATAAATGCTAGGACCATGTTTTTCCCAATGAGAAGCATGGAAAATCCAGGTATCCTCTGGATTTCCTCTGATTGCTGTGTTATATATATGCATACCGAACGAACAAAGATGAACATTAGTTCTTAATATTTGTGCCCAGAGAAGCAAGGAGCAGTACGGCCACCGTAGGGGAGAGTACAAAAAGAAACATAGAGCCAGCTTATTGTTCTTAACCTTGGGTTTATTTCAATCATTGAATTTTATGTTTCAAATTTTTTTAATTCCTAGCTCCAAGGTTAAATGGAATGGAATCTTGGAGCATATGATGGAAAAATTCGATTTTTGAGATTAATGTGCGGCACTTGTGGTTCTGGGCCTGGTAGTGTGCAGCAATTGGGGCTTCTGGTTCCTGGTACTATAGGGTTAAGGTGGCATTTCACTTTGTAGAGTAAAGTGTATACGAC
>JASDQU010685978.1:13552-36955 GCA_032191745.1 Picea mariana | reverse complement strand
AATCTGTTGACCTCAAGTTTCTCGATATTAAGGTGTGGAGCATACCAAAGCAACTCCATAAAATGGACCTTGTACTCAGGCACCGTATGGCCACCCTGTCGCAAGGTTTTGAACTCATTGAGTTGACGCTCAATGAATTCCTCTGATAGGTACCTCTCTTGGAATTGTTCCTCGAACAATTCCCATGACACGTCTTCAACGGCCATGTTCAATTGTGGTAGGAGTGTCTTCCACCATAGAAGAGTGCTCCCCTTCAGTTGAAAGACCGCCATGTGGACCTTCATGTTGGAGGTATAGTCACGAAGTGAAAAGCACATCGCCATATTCTCCAACCATGCCTCGGTGGTTGTGTCATCCGGGGCGCCAAAGAACTCAAGAAATTTGACCTTCTCGAGTTCGCGGTGAATGCTACCACTACCGACTAGAGCGCGCGGTGGACCCTCAGGGGGTGTCGGTGCCCTGGCCTCATCTCTGTCCAAACGGATGATCAGTGCCTCAGACATCTATTGAAAGAACCTCATCAACCCAACCACATCACAAACCACTATTTTCTCATTCCCGACAACCTGTTCGTCTCTCTGGGGGTTAGACCCCTTAAGCGTGGATATTATTGGGTGCATCGCACCTCTTCCCCTAGCACCCATCATATGACTATGCGACGTCCTCTAATCATTATTACCTACATGAATACAAATCAAATTAATTAGCAACCTTATAATCAAAAATCAAATCAACAAAAGCCGTAGTGATCCCAAGTCGCGGGTTGAACCTCACTCTGATACCATATGTAACGAACCCAATCGTTACGACTCCAAGCGAAGAGAAAAGTGAAAAAAAAAACTTTTTTTTAGGCAGGAAGGAAACAAAGACAATAGTTAAACCACACCACATGATGACGAACTCCACGCATGTAGATCAAGCAACAGACAACAATGACTCTACACACTAGCACATCGAGCAACTAGGAAAAACATGCGTAAATAAAAAAGAAGGAAACTACTACCCACCCGACACAAACATGACAACGCCTACAAGTTAAGGAAAAAATCCACAATCCCAATAAAATGACGTCAACGACCAGTAACTAAACCTCTATGGCGCGCAAACCAAACGCATGAAGACATTACAACCCAAGCACCAACAACAACTAAACGAACAAACGCCTGCAACAGGAAGCACAGACTTCGGCCAAGTTGTCATTCACTTCTATCCATTAGGGCATGCAATGATCCCCTCATCAGGAATCATGTCATCACAAGGTGATGGGCGTGACAGTAACCAAGGCGCATTACAACACAACTAGACCAATAACCTAAGAAAATTTAACGTGCTCGGAGACCGAATTAACTGCCAACCACATGACGACTAACTCAAGCACCCAAACGACAAGTCAACAAGATGAAATGGAATCAAATGACCATAACCTTCATACAACACACTAAATTCCTTGCGCAACAATTCTATTGCAACCCTACATCGATCTATACACATTAAATGGTCATTATCAACGATTAGTTCATTGTAGCTATTTTCTAATTTCAATGTCAGATAAGTATTTCCCTAAGGAGAAATCTGTTATCCTTTAATTGAAACAATTACGAAGCATGTCCTTTACAACAATAAAACAAATGTCCTTTAAAACAATAAAACCAATGTCCTTTAAAGCTGGATATGTTATCGTTTAAACTGAAACCATAAAATAAAATTTCTATCTAAGGAACACATTTTAAATCGTTGTCTAGATAATCTATGAGTTGATATTACAGTAATTATTGTTTTTATTATGGTAATTATTGATGATCATATTGTAGTGAAAGATAATCGTTGATAACAACAAACATATCACTGCCAAAAGGGTTACCGAAATCTGGATACATCGTTGTCTATTCGAGGTTTTTTTCCACTAAGTAAATTACTATAATTAGGGAAGGATCAAGGTCAATAGACCACCATGTTGTCAACAGGACTAAGGCTCTGTCTACGTTATCACTGCCAACACAATGTAATAAGTATCGTTGCGTGAACATTACCAAATCATTGAGTAATACAAATATCTGTCGAATTGAAAATCAAGGGAAAAGCCAACTATATAAGATTATAGTGATCGCTAACATCAAATCACTAAAGGGTTCGCTATCATCAAAGAAAATTGCTATCATATATCGCTACTTCATTCGTTGTCATACATAGCAGTAATGCAATTAATCGTTGTCTAACAAAGGCTAATTATTAGAAAATCTTAATGATATTGACTACACCATAGAATCGATGTCATAAACTAATGCTTATTTATTTCTCTACTTAATGCTATTAAATCACAATAGAATCATTGTCAAAACATAATTTTTTCAACAATAAAGAAACGCTATCCAGATTCCTTGTGCATGGAGCATTAGGAAATTCGTTGTGTATTTCATGGAAGGAAACGCAGGCATAAGTACATTATTGTGGTTGTATATAAATTCACAACTATAACATTAAATGAATGCAGACATATATATATAAAAAAAAAAAAAANCACGTCGGCATATATATCGTTGTTCTGTAATAAAAGGAAACTCTATAAAAAATGCACGATTTGCTATCTATGAATTATATGGGGTCACTGTTTACTAAAAATATGATGTACCTGCTCATTAACACCATATATAACTGTGTAAACCAACATGCAGGGTTAATGTTTTCTAGATTATATAAAACGTTGTCCACAAGTATTCAATCGCAGTCACATTTTACAGGTAAAATCATGGTCCAATCATTCAATTTTAATATTAAAGGGATGTTATTGTTGGCACAAGATAGGTGAAATCGTAGAGCAGTTATACAATAAAGCTGGCATAACAGATATGACATCACAGGGTGACTAAATGCTATTAAAAGTGGATCATTTCCCAGCACACAGTAAACACCCCCCCCCCCACTCACACAATAGAACCACCACCAAAACACAGCAAAAAATGTTACCCTTACACAGTAAACGCGCAGTTATTCAAGTAAAAATATTGTTGTGGTTCAAGTGTATAAACACAGGCATTCAAGGTAAATAAAAATGATGTTTGAAGATTCAAATCCCAGTCACGAATAGGTAATTAAAACGTTGTCTGAAGATTCAAATTACAGTCACTAATAGGTAAATAAAAATGTTGCACATTGACATCACTGTCTATAAAATTACTGCCTAAAGAAATCGTTATCTATGTCATCGCAATCACACAATAAAAACCGCTGCAAAATTAAGATTAACGTATATAAAATTTATGTCTAATGAAATCGTTGATTTAAGTATAAAATTGTTCGGTTAAAATATGGGATCGATGGGTAAAAATAAAGGGGGTGAATTCGTTGTGTAAGAACTAGGTAATGGCTCAGAAATTCGTGGGGTACAAGCTATTCAAAAACCAAGAGGAATGGGGGTGAATGTTGTGGTCTAACAATAAAAATGCAGAGGTTAGAATCTCAACACTGCAATAAAAACGCAGAGGGTCACCAATCCTCAACGTTGGACATCATCAAAATGCAGATATTTTCCATTAAAACACTGGGAATATCATTGAAAAGTCACAGAGATTTTATCAACCAAAGCGCAGAGAATTTCCAAGGTTAAGCAATTAAAAGCGCAGAGAAAATCAGAGTTTTAATCAATCAAACACAGAGATGCTTAATCACAAGAAGGTGCCAAGACATTCATTCAGCCATGAATCAATCAACCGCAGGGATAAGTAATGGGTAGACAGCTGGGAAAATATTTATCCTTCACTCGTCATCCATGCACAGAAAAGCATGGCATTAGAATCTATAAGTCTATAAACACCGAAGTGACAACCGTCGATTTGGCTCATGGTCAACTGCTCAGGCATGGAATGATGACCTAGGGATAAGGGTGGAAGATAAAGCACAAACTCTTCTAACAATCAATAAAACCCACACAGATAAGTTATTGAAATCAAAAATTGGGTTCACCAAGGGAAATCCATTTAGAAAACCGCAAGCAGGGGATTACAATATCGTAGGAAAGAAGGTGCAAGACAGCGCATGGAAATTAAATCTTAAACGAGCACAGAGAAATAACATGAGTAAATTTAATTTTATTGAGAGTAAAAATTAAACCAGCGTACCTTAGTCAAACATGACTGCTCAGTATTTTATGTTTCGCGCCCACTCTGTCCAGCCTCCGCTTGCCGACCGATGTGACCTCACTGATACCTCCCAGCCAACGCTAAGGGTACTCTTCTTCCCCCTGAGTGCCCCAAGCCGCAAAGGGGCCACACACTCTATACCAGAGAACAGATAGCACCCAGCTCGCCTCGCAAGGTCAAGCTACCACTCGTTACCCGAGCTGGGTATCCCGACTCCCACAAGATAAGTCAGTCAAGACGAAAATTCAACAACGTAACATTACACATAAAGATGAGATCCATACTCCTCCTCCTCCACCCTTTTTGTAGAGTTTTTAAGTGATTTCTTTCCCAATTTCTCATTTAATTTCTTTTTCATTATTTTAATAAAAAAAAAACCTCCCCCATACACATGTCCCCCATCCCCCTAGTTGCACCAGAAATTAATTTCATTAATTATTTAATTATTCCTATTTCTGTCACCCACCAAAAAGCATTCCTAAAAACGCTCCTTGGTGTCCCAAAATTTCCTTAAACATTTTAAATGAATTACGTCTTTACTAAATTCCTAGTTGAGTTCATAATTAGAAAGTTCTTAAAGGCAAGATTCCTTACTAAGTTAGTCATTCAACTTTTTCCTTACGTTTCCCTTTTTCTTTATGTTTCCCCTTTTTCCCTTAGTTTCCTATTTCTTTTAAGTTTCCCTCTTTTCCATTTTTATCTAAAACTCAATTTAGCAAGTGTAGAAAAACCACTTTTTACCCCTTTTTTCTTTTTAATTAATAAAATTTAATTAGCATATGTAAAAAAAAACAATCATTTCCCTTTTAAAATTTTAATCCCCAAAGTAATTTGATTTTAATAAATTAATTGAATTTCTTACCCCCTTCTCGTCACATGTTTAATTATGATTATTATTTTTTCCCACAAGTGTCACTTAGACCTAGATTTTAATTTCACTAGGTTGGGCGACATTTCTATTAGGGAAAAATTGTTTTTAAATCTTACTTGACACATAATTCGTTCTAAGGCTGTCTAGGTTTATTCACTTACCAGTTAAAAACATGACGTGCCCTTCAAGATGCACTAGGTGCTCCAAGGGTGCCACTCGCCACTTTTCGTTTTCCTTGCGCGACGTGCCCTTCAGGATGCACTATGTGCTCCAAGGGTTCCACTCGCCTCTTTCCGTTTTCCTGCGCGACATGCCCTTCAGGATGCACTACATGCTCCAAGGGTGCCACTTGCTTCTTGATTGACTTGGTAGACATCAAAAACCCCTGGAGTCAATACTTCTCCAGGTGATATTATGGGAGACTAAGGGCCTCTAAGGAATAAGGCCTTGCATTATTGTGCGCCCCTTAGAATCATCGTGAGTGACTGTCACAGTCTTCCCTCACGACATTGTGGATCTTCTCGAACTAGGTAATCGTTAACCTACAGTTCGAGCCACGGTGAGAGTGCTAGTAGGTTGTCCACACCTCTCCCTCAGGTCTCTAGTTGTCATGCGTGACCCCTCTACTCCACATGTGAGTCTGGTCGACAAGCTATTGTCATCTTGTATCATCAACGAATCATGTCATCAATAATAATAAATCATCATAATGTCTAAATCAATGTACATATGTCATATCAACAACAATCAAACCCCAATAGTCCACTCCCTAACTCGATCCAAAGTCCAAGGGGTTTCATCGATGCCTCTGCATCCTCGAGTTCCACAGTCCTGCACACTCAGGAGAACCCAGTCAATAGCACTTGTCTAGGTCAATACAACAAAGTAACATGTCATCATATCGATAATGCCTCATAATCATAATCAAACAGCCAATAGTATAATAATCTGAATCACTTGCAAGCAAGTTTCCTCAAAGAATAAGTTTGCTTAGTGCGCACAAGAGCAGGATGTTACAAACGAATTCTCCCTAATATTTAACGCAATGTAAAAAGACAAAACAACAGTGTGTATATATAACAAAGATTATTTGAATTATTGTTAAGTTTAATGAATATGGGATAAATGAAAAATAAGAAGAGTGTGTATATATATCAAAGATTATATGAATCATCACTAAGTTTAATGAATGTGGGATAAATTAAAAAACATGAAAAATATTGTAATTAAATAATAAATAACAAATTAATAGAGTAAAATATTTATTTAATTTTGAAGGGAAAGTATTAGAGGGAAACAATTTGGAGGGGGGAAATTTTGGAGGGAAAAAATTGGGGAGGGGGATTTTGGGGAGGAATTTTGAATGAAATAGTTCATTCTACAATTTATAAGATTGTCATTGGGAGGGTGAGCATTTGTATCGTTCTATGTTCTTAGTGAGAAGTGATGGCTTTGTCAAATAAAGAAGATTGTATTTATGAGACATCAACATCTTGTTCACATACCTCTTTTTTTGGGACTAACAAATGTGATGGGAATACTTCTAATGTAAATGAAGATTCGTATTTTTCACATAGTCAAAAGTTTGATCATAGTGCAAGCAATGATATCCAACATGTTGATCAAGAAATTCATAAATATGAGGACTTTGAAGGCACCAATGATAAAGAGGCGAAATATTATAGCGATCATTTTGTTCAATTGTTTAATAATATTGAAAATACTCAAAATCTAGGTCCAAGTGAAGATTTTGATTATAGTTTAAATGATTGGGATGATAATTTTCCTCTAAGTGATAATTTTAATGGAAGCAACAATGGAGATTTCAATGGTAGCATCAGTGTAGAGGAAAAAGATGATCATGACATTAATAATGATGAAGATTTTCCTCCATCAATATAATTTAAAGGCTCCAATGAAGATGATGGAGATTTTCCTCCAAGTGAGGATTTCCAAGGCACTGATGTGGATGATGAATATTTCCTCTAAGTGGGGATTTCCAAAGTATTAACGAGGATGATGAAAATTTTCCTACAAATGAGGATTTTGAAGGCACTCGTGTGGATTATGAAGATGAAGATGATGAAGCTTTTCCTCCAAGTGGGGATTTTCAAGGTATTGATGAGAATGATGAAGATTTTCCTCCAAGTGAGGATTTTCAAGGTATTGATGGGGATGATGAATATTTTCCTCCAAGTGAGGATTTTCAAGGCACTAATAAGAATGATGAATAATTTCCCGCAAGTGGCGATTTTAAAAGTAGTGAAGATGATTATGCCAATGGTGGACACTTTTTCTCAAGTGGGGAATTTAAAGGCATCAATGTTGATGATGATGATTTTCCTCCAAGTGAGGATTTTCAAGGTATTGATGAGGATGATGTATATTTTCCTCCAAGTGAGGATTTTCAAGGCACTAATGAGGATTGTGAATAATTTCCATCTAGTGGGGATTTTAAAAGTAGCGAAGATGATTATACTAATGGTGAACACTCTTTTCCAAGTGGGGAATTTAAAGGAACCAATGGTGATGATGGTGATAGTGAGGATTTTCAAGTTACTAATGAGGATGATGAATAATTTCCCTCAAGTGGGGATTTTAAAAGTAGTGAAGATGATTATGTTGATAGTGGACAGTTTTTTCCAGGTGGGAAATTTAAAGGCACCAATGGTGATGATGATGATTTTCCTCCAAGTGAAGATTTTAGGGGCATTGATGATGGTGTTGTTGATGATGAAGGCATTCATGTTAGAGAAGAATTTAATGGCATTGATAGTCTTAAGGGTGATGATTTTCCTTCAAGTGAATATTTTCATGGAAGATCCATTGACATTGGTGAGGATGGTGATCATTTTTGTAGCGAGTTTGATATTCTTCTTATCAACGAGATTATCAATGAAGATGATGATTGACCTAGGAATGAATATCATGTTCTCAATCATTTAGGTGCAACAAATAAAGGTGATCGACATTCTCTTGTTTGATCTGCTCACGATGTTTTGTATTTCATCCTAGTGATGAGGGAATTCCTTCTAGTGAGGGTGATGAAATAGTGGATAGGTTGCAAAGAAACATTGTGTCTAGGACCAGGAATATAGATTTTTATTTTAATCCAAATCATTTTGGTTATACAAGGTCTAGGAAAGAATTTCTCACTAAATCAATTTCCATAAGTGATTTGATTTCAAATGAATGTTGTCAAAAGAATTGTTTGAAAAGTATGGACTACATGTATGCGTTGAATAAAAGGAAGATATATTTGTCAATGAAAAAGAGCATGCAAAATTCATATTTAGTGGGGTGCATGATATCCACCAAGACATGATACGATTATCACATTGGGAATCTTCTACTTTGTAGAAAGGATTTCAAAAAACTTCACTCAATTGGTAATCTACGTCTATCAAGAATCCAAACAAGATTGGAAAAAGATCCTTCATTTTATTCAAAGGTACATCATGGACAAGAGAGTGGGCCATTAAAAAACACTACATTGTCATGGATGCGAGACTTATTTTCCAAACATGGAGAGTGTATGCCAGATAGAGACACAATACATATTCCAGATAATTTCTCAAGGAGAGAAATCTACAAGTTATACAAATAATATGTAGAAGGTGTTGAAGGAAATGTTAATTTTGTTGCATACGCATATTTTACAAGAATAGGGAAGAAACAATTCAACAATGTATGTATTCCTAATAAGTCAAGGATGGGGATTTGCAGTATATGTGATACTCTTAAATCAATAAGAGATAAATATGAAGGGGTAGAAAGAGGTATATATCTACAATTTTATTTTTTAAAATTGGATAGTTATCAACTATGAAAACATATCATCAATATTTTCATTTTATGTGATGTGCAGATTCCATAGTCAAAGCACTTCAAGAACATTGAAATCAACAATTAAGGGAAAGGAAAAAGTTGTACAAACATAGAAAGAAGTGTTATGGTGCTCCAAAAATATATATAGGTATGATAATTGATGGCATGGACCAGAAAAAAACACGTCTATCACATTTTGTATGTACACCAAAAAAATTAAAAGAGAATTTCATTCAATTTCACTTGGTTGGTTGTATGGTTTTTAATGGGAAAATGTGTCCAAGGGTTTACTTCACAGCTCCAAATATTCATAATGATGCAAATATTACCATCATCATAATTCATCATGTGCTCACTCACTGGTCTGGCAATCTTCCTCAAGTTCTATATCTACAGTTAGACAATACTAGTCGTGAAAACAAAAATCAAATTGTGTTTGGATATCTAAGCATGTTTGTTGAACTGGAAATATTTCAAAAGATAAAAGTTGGTTTCCTATTTTTTGGACATAGTCATGATCATATTGATCAAATGTTCAGTCGTTTTTCAGTAACATTGAAGAGAAAAATGTTGGAAGCCTACCATCATTAATTGAATGTATTAAGAAATAATACATTCCAGAGCCTATTTTTCACATATTAGAAGAAATTGTTGACATGTGAAGATTTATTTAGGGATCACATGGTGAAGAAAAATGTATTGAGCAGCTTAATTACATTAGCTTCCAACATCAATTTTGTTTCAAAAAAATTTATGGGAAAACACTTATATGGGACAAAAAGTATTCAACTACTGCAGAATAGGGGTCTTCATCAAGTTTAGAATTTTTGAATTTCATTCTAGATCATCCAATATGTGCATCAAAGTTATTATGATTACAATTAGTTGTTTAAATCCATAATGCATGGAGGCATAATAGAGATGTAGATTACTCTAAATGCTTGGAACAAATAAAAAAAAATCCATTAAAGATACATATGAGTAATTTGATGTTGTTGATTATGTTTGGTGGGAGTATTTTTTCAATGGTCAAAGTGACATAATTTCAAGCTCAACAAATGAAGATACATTTTTTAACACTCCATTTCATTGGCCGCAAAATATGCCAAATGAATCCAAAGAAAGAAACATTGGTGAACAACAAGAATCTCAAGGTGATATTGAGTTTTCACAAGTAGAGGAAAGAGAAATGTATATTGGTTCTACAAAATCACTTGCAAAATGTGAAGCCATGGAGGACCTTTACATGGGTTTGGTACATGATATTAAGGAGAGTAGCATGATTTCAATCTTAGTGAATGAAGATACACATGGTTATCCATTTTGGATTGAAAAGGTTATAAAGATTGATAAAGAAAATGAAGATGTTATAGCAATTGAAGTGCATTGGTATGCAACAGGTACACACCCATTCAATGGTGTGTACAAGTTAGAGATGGTGGTTAAGAAACATGTCATTGTTCCAAAAGTTACTTTAGACTATCATTATCTATTTTTACCTTGAAGTGTCTTCCTATTAGATAATGATGTCATTGCTTGTAACGTTCCATTTTTAATCCTTGGTTTAGCAATGTATGTTGTAAATATGATGTATGGCCACGGGCCAAGCGATGTAATATGTAAACATTGTATATCGAAACTAATAAAATAAAATGTATCATCTTCTACAGACGTACATGGATGGAGTGATGGGGGGTAATTTTCCACAAGAGAGGGGGTCCAAAGGGAATTATTCATGTTTATTAATCCCAAGCCACCTTTCTAAAATTATTTTTGTATGAACCTTTTATTTTCCCTTTTGAGTGTGTCAAAGTCTCAATCATTAAATACATGTAAGAGGGTTTGTGGGAAAATTCACCTCACATAGTTATTGAAAGCATGGGGTTGAGTACAATCAACATTGGGGAATGTGAGAGTCAAATTGCATGGGTAAAAGGAAATTCAAATAGGGAAAGAAGGTAGTTTTTACATCTTGGGAAAAGGAGAGAAAGAGAGTTCTTAGTGCTGGAGCTTGAAGGAAGCCATAGTGGGCATGAAATATAGCTTGATGGAGATATAATTTCATGGAGAATGAGGTTATAGGCCTGTGAGTAATATTTTGTGCAAGAAGTTTACAAATTGAGAAAGTAAGTTGTTGTGAGAATTCTTATTGCATCTATAAATTCTTAGAGTCCCAACATGGAGAATTCCTTACCAACCTATGATGGACCCTTAGAGGGAAGTAAAATAGATTGAGGGATTGCATGGTAGAGAAGGGGATCCCATTCCTTGGGTTGTGCATGTTCAAGGGAAAGATAGCTAGTGGATTGGAATGGTTGTAGGAATTAACTTGTTGTGAGGGGATAGTAGTCTACCTTAGGAACCACCTTCTTATTGTGGACTCATAGTCGTAGCTAGGGGGTGAATTATTGTTGATAATTGGAGCAGAAAGTATATGGTTGGGTGGAACATCTATCCTCTGCAACTGGATGCGTATTTGCAAATATAAGTGTTCTTATTCATTATGTTATTGTGTTGAATGTTGAGTTAATTTGATGTGCATTTTATTCTAAAGTTTTTGCGTATTTAGATGTTTTGGTGTGTATGCTTAATTGGTTGCATCCACATTTACAGAAAATCTTGTTAGGTGCATGAGAATTTTTATCATTGTGCATTTCATGTATGAATTTAGTTAATGGTTATCAAGAATTTTATTTGTTGGGTTAGTAGTTGGTGTGCTACATTTATTAATTGTATGTATAGTCAACATTAATTTCTTCTCATAAATGAATTTAAGTAAGTTCTTTCCTTTAAGTTGGTGACTCTCAAAGGCAAGGGGCCTTCGTTCTTGCATTAAAACTACACCAACGCCATGCCTCAAGGCATCACACTCCAGAATAAGGTTTTTTTGAAGTCAAGTGTGGTTAGGACTGAAGCTCTACATATAGTCTCCTTAAGTTTTTCAAAATATTGGGTTGCTTCTTGAGTCCAAAAAAATGCATCATTTTTCAATAGTGTTGTTAGAGTTGATGGTATTCAACCATAGTTATTAACAAACTTGTAGTATTAACATGTCAATGCTAAGAATCCTCTAAGATTCTTCAAGGTTTTGGGAATAAACCATTCCACCATAGCTTTAATTTTGTTACGGTCCATTTTGATACCCTCATGAGATACAATATGACCCAAAAACTCCACTTATTGAACACCAAAGGCAGAACTAGAAGGATTTGCATTTAGTTTTCTCTCCTCCAATAGTTTTAAGACCGTGTAAACATGGTGTACATGCTCTTCCCAAGATTTCTTGTAGATTAATATATCATCAAAAAATACTAACATGAAATTTGAGGAAGGGATTGGAAATAGAATTCATCAATATTTGAAATGTGGAAGGTGCATTAGTAAGGCAAAAGGACATCCCCAAAAACTCATAATTTCATTCATGTGTTCTAAAGTGTGTTTTGGGGATGTCTTCTTACCTCGTTTTAGTCTGATAATATCCTAAACATAGATCCAACTTAGTAGAGAAAATTGCTTTTCAATTCATCTAATAATTCATTAATGACAAGAATAGGAAAGTTATCTTAATGGTGATCTTGTTGAACTCTCTATAATCCGAACACATACACCATGTACAATCATTTTTGTAAACCATCACCATTGGTGAAGATAAAATCATTTGTCTAGGTCAAATGATGTCAACCTCTAACATTTCTCGAACCATACACTCAGTCTTTCTCTTTTGTGCATATGGAAACCTATAACGTCTATTGTAAGGAGGGAGGTTTTTTGGTTGCTAATGAATAGTGTAATCATGCTATCAAGTAGGTGGAAGACCTTTTGGAATCTCTACAAATAACTTGGAATGATTGACAATCACTCTTTGGAGATCAAGACAAATAGAGGATTTAGAGTTTAGAACATATCATGAGAACATTCGTGCAATTACACCATGGTGTCCTTTTTTTTACAATTTTGTCATGTTGCTAGAAATTATTACTTTAGGGGATTTCCCTTTGATACCTCTTGTTATGAGAAATAATACCCTGCAGACAAGATAAGCTCCCCTTTGGACCAATACCCCTTCTTTGGTCCAAAGACAGAAGTAAACAAATGGTTGCTACTCTCCTTATATATCTAGTTCATTAATCTATAGATAGAAAGAGGAAGACACACCTGTTTCCTGAAGTTTGTCCTCGTTTCTCCGTCATTTTGCTTCACTGCTCCAATTCCTTCAGCGACCAAAGAGACCTTAAAAACAAGAAGCAATAAAACCTTCCTACTTCTACTATATTCATTCGATAAAAACCAGATCTATCTATACTCGATTTGACTTAAGCATAGAAATTATCATAAACAGTATAATGAAAGGAATAGGCCAAGTTAATATTAAATGGAAAGAAAAAAGAAGGCACTTAAAAATCAAGTTGATATCTTCACAATATTCTCCAATATCTCCTTCTCTAGCCCTTGCATGAAATTCTTGAGATCAAAAGGATGATGCTTCAATGTATTTCCCTCTCTCAGGATCAAAGGTTTGACACCTGAAAACTTCCTCCTTTTTACCTTGGAAATGCCTTCAATTTATAGGATTGGGAGGCTCAACTACCATGGGATATTTAGGGAAGTGGTTGAGGATATGGATCCATGAGTTTGGATTTGATCCTGAGATAGAGCCATAGAATAGGATTCGAGCAAAACCAACCTCATATCTTCAGATATGTCCCTTAGGAAAAGGTGGGATTCTCCATATTTTCCTCTAACCAAAGTGGTGCTCCCCCTGAGTTAGAGACAGGGAACCAGTGGCACTCCCTTAACGTGGAAAGATCATAATTGGTGCTCCTTATACATGGACAGTGGGGCGCCACCTTTCATGAATGCCCAAAAAAATGTCGAAATTTCAAGTAAAAGGCATGTTTATGACCTTGAAATGATGGGTTTCTTCCTCCAACATGATTTAGGGATCATGGAAAATGTTTTTCATGGCATCACTGAGTTGTGACACTTGTGACACTTATTTAGGTACATACGGAACTTTACAAAGTGCATGAGACACTTAACAAGGTGCATACAACACTTGTGACACTTAGGATGCGACACTTAAGTGTGGCATTTTGATGTGTAACAAATGCCCCCTAAAGTGTCAGGTCAAAAGAGAAACTTATGGCCGAAGCACTTCACAATTTTTTCAATGAAAGGGTATTGGAGTAGGAGAACCTAATAGAAGATTCAAACAACCATCAAACAGTATAAATATATGTTTCATTCCTGAGGCAGGAATACCTATGCTTGAAATACGAGTTGACCCAAAGCATTGTCATCGACTAATACACTATGGATCCATGAAAATACTGACTAAGGATATGGCCACCAGAGATGCAATGTGGATCCATAACTCCATGAAATGAATTGATCTCAGCCACAAAAAATACACATTGGAGATACGAGATGACAAAACATACCCACGGATCAATACAATGTGGATCTATGTGATAGTATATTTATCAGTAAGATTTACAACATGGTGATTGTACTGAAATATTTTACATGCTCAAATTATCTCCATTGCAGCCTAGGAAAAGCACATAACAGAGTGAGAACCCTACCCAATGTCTTCGTCCCGATCCCAAAATGGTTTGATTCTATCCATGTGAATAGATGACTTGATGTCAAACATGGTAGAAACCACTTGATTACAGGTGATTGAGGTATATTGTTAACAAGTCTGAGGGAAATCACCAATGATGACAATGATTCCCAAGTTACCTTTAGTACATTCCAGCGAATGTTTATAAATGAGCTAAGGTTGAACAGTTTTGGAATCATCTTATCACAGGTCAATGGTGTCAAACTATTGTCGAAAGTGAGGAGGCATGTCATTGAGTCATGCAGGTTCCAAGGTACTAATTTGTTTCTAAGTCTAATTCTTAGATGATGCATTGAAGTTGATAGGAATGAACTCGTCGAAGGAGGGCCATGATGTATCCCCCATCATTGACATGAAAATGAAAAAGGAAAGTGTTGTGATATGGTGGATTAAATGAGTGTGGACTGACACAGGAATGGAAACTGGTAATACTGCAGATGGTTGGTTTGGAATGAAACTTAACTTGAACATTGTGAGGCATGAAAAATGACTTGGAATCATTGACTCGACAAGTACCAAGAACATAATGTGACGATCATAAGATCACTCTTTGACTGGGACAAAAAATTATAACAACACATGGAATTGGTATGAATCAAAGACAAGAAGATTACCTAAATGTAAGACGAGACACAAACATGTTCCATGTTCAAGGGAGACAACAATAGCTGCCATAATGGATTCCAAAAAACTTGACCCACTTCTTTTAATTTTTCCCCCACCATGATTGTTGAGTACCTAATTATTTTTTAATAAGATTGAGGAGGATAACATATTCTCGTTATAAATCATCTTCGATGAGTCCCTCGACATATGTTTAATGAACCTAAAGAAGGAGGGGTTTGGTCCCATATGGGTCTTGGAGTTTGGTCCCATATGGGTCCTTCAATGCATAATTTACGAGCCCAAATAAGGTAAACTCGGTGGTTTTCACATTTTGAGAGTCTAAAAAAAAATTAAAGACGACTTCGTTGGTGAATTTTTCATAAATTCATTCTCCCAATCCCGAAAAAACTGTAAAAAAATTCAAGGGATAACTCTTCTAGTCGTGCTTGACTAGAGTATTCATTTTTCGTAATTAGTCTCGCGAGGTCGAAAAAGAGATAAAATACCACTCGAAAGACACCCTTTCAAACCTTTAAACGAGTGTGAAAGGAATCAAGATCGCTCGACAATCTTTTCATGTTTAGGGAGTCTAAAAAGAGCTTAAAGGAAACTCCAAAGAGTTCATTTTTCGTATAGATTTTACGAGTCCGAAAAAGAGATAAAAGTATACTCGGTAACCTATTCTCATGTATTATCAAGCATGAGAAACAAAAAATACTAATCTCAGTAACCTATTCGCATTTATTTATGAGCATGAGAAAGAACAAAGACTAAGCTCGTTCTAGAAAAGACTGCTACGTTACGATGGGAACAACCCCCAAGCGAGGATCACTCCTAGCAACATGTTTCTCTAAAGGTATTTTTCCCCCAACTTGTGTGGTAGAAGCTAGTGGCTTCTCTCCAACATGATGTCTAGAGGCTGGAGACCAGCCCCCCAAGCATTTTTTTCTCCATCAACTCTTCTTCTTTCCTCATTTAGGAATCTAGCTACTAATAGGAATATTTTCACTAGGCAGAGGAAAAGAAGGTTCAAGTATTTGATCCAGAGGAAGACTCAATTCGAATGGAGGGGGATCTATTTCATTTTTTAATGAGCTTGACATAGAAAATGAACTATGCTCGTAAGCGTCTATTTCATTTTTTAATGAGCTTGACACAGGAAAATAACTATGCTCGTAAAGACAAGGTACTACCAAAGGATCAAGTGATTCTAGGGATTGTTGCACCTGAGTTGAAAACATATTTAACATGGAAACCTGTAGGGTGTCAGGAGCAGGCAAAGGAAAAATCCCCATGAGTGAGGAATCCTTAACGAGACCTACTCCTACACTCTCATACTTAAGACTATATTGTCCTAGAAAAGGGACATTATTCGTTGGGGAATTGTGTAGATCTAGATTGCAATAGTCAAGTTGGTCAACAGTGACAATTTTCCCTTGATGGGGAAATTGTAAATACGAAACACTAAAGATGTGATGATAGTCATCGTATAGAACCAACTATGACCAAGTAACAAATTGTAATCCATATGCGCGTCAAACACTTTGATATCGACCGAAACGGTTTTACCCTTCAATGTCACAGTGAAAGACTATAAGAGTCTGTGAGATTGAAAACCACGTCCATCAAACAATTTAAGGGTGGTAGGAGATTGGTTAAGTTTAGGAGAACCAATGGATCTCTAGCAAGATAAATACATGACATGGGTGGAGGATCCTTCATCCAAAACAGTGTGATGGATGTTCTTTCCACCAACCAAAATTTGAATTTGGAATGCTAGGTGGCGTGAGAGCCTCTCCTTAAAATAGTTCGAATTAAACGTAATCAGATTTGATTCCTTTGGATCCATAGCTCCAATGGCTAACAATAGGGTTCTACGTTGACTCGGACAGTTCTGTAGAACTTCAAGGGTTGACATAGCACAAGGTGCTTGCGCCAAATATTCAAAAATATTTTATTTTTTGGCGACGGGGGCACTTGGATTAAAGGTTGCTTTTGAATTGTGCCCTTGGGAGGGCGCAAAATTGTGTCATAAATTGGCTTCTCAATTTGAAGAGAGGTGGAAGATGGAGGGGGAGTGGATGTGGAGGGTCAATCAATATCCTTTCCATTGGCATGATTACTTGGAAGAGTGGCATAAGTCTTTGCTCAGATCGTTAAATTAACTACCTCCTTACACATAAAGACATGAGTGGCACTTGAGGAATCATCCCCATGATAGGAAGGACCTGCGTTGCCCCCTTGCGGAGAGGTAGGATTTTGTGCAATTAGATGTTGTTGCTAAACCAAGAAAGGGTCAGTTAACACTGCGGGTAGGGAGGTACATTTCATAAAGTTATTGGATTCCTCTTGACGAGGATAGTCTTTTGTGTAGTGGTCCTTCGTACAAATCATGAAAGGAAACTTAGCTTTCCTATTTGGTTGAGTATCAGTAGTCTTTGTAGTATCTTGTTAGTGAGAAGATTTCTTGGATTTACCCTTGTTCTTCTTCTTACCTCCAGGTTGTTGAGATGAAGTGTATTGGACTGCACTCACCTTGGTGGTTTGAGCAGGAGCAGAAGTAGTTTTGGTGTTTGAAATGGAACCTAGTTCTGGAGCAGGTCTTGTTGGATCATTCGATGAACAAGGAGCATGGGGGATCATATCATAAAGTGTGTTGGATTGGGAATATACTAAGTCCAAATATTGAGCATGACTAATAGATTACTCCTCAGTAACAACACCTCCCATAGAAACATCTCTGGTGATGGGTGGCAAGAGTGACTTTGTAAACCACTTTGTGAGGAGTTGGTCCGGAATTGGAGTTTTAATCAACTATCTCCACTCGTGAATATGATCAGATATGTGGTTGGAAGAGGATTGCCGAAGTGAGGTAAAAATCTTTGTACCGGCCTCGTACTGTATAGGCAAATGGAAATGCTTAAAAAAAATCATGGAAAGAGAGTTAAAGTCGACAAAGGAGTTACGCGGTAGCTCAATATATCATTTGGTTGTTGCACCTATAAGTGTTCTCTGAAAAATCTTAAAACGAATGGAGTCATCCATCAAATATTTTGACGAACATCATAAATGGAAAGTCATAACATGGTTGTTAGGATATTCCCCAGGTTTTTCGTTGAATTTTGGGATGTCGAACGGTAATTTGGCAGTGATGGAGGGCCAAAACGGGGCATGTTGAATGGGATAGTTTGTCAAACACGACAGATTTGGCAGATCTAACATAGACAAAAATGGAAGTTGTCAGTTATCGTGTGGATACTGGTGGTAACCATGTGGCATGGGAACACGAGTAGGACCATATTCAAATTGAGGCGAGATGGAAAAACTATATATTCCTCCCATGTATGGTGATTGACCTGAAGGTCCTCCCATGTATGGTGACTTCTCGGGTTGTCTGTCCATGTAAGGTGGTTGTCCTAATTGTCCACCCATGTATGATGGTTGTCCTAGTTGTCCACCCATGTACTATGATTGAACAGATGCACCTCCTACATACTAAGACTGACCTAATGGTCCCCCCATGTATTGTGGTTGGCCTTATGGACCTACCATATAATGTGTTTAAGAGGGTTGTTGTGTTGGAATCATGGGATTTATGAGTTGATAAAGAAAATTTCCTTGTCAAGGAATGCATGTTGGATTGGGTTGACCCCATAAAATATTAGCAATTCCTGGAAATGGTTTCCTAGGATACAAGCTAGTGGTAGTATGGATGGAAGGACTCGTAGGAGTGTCTTGTCCCCAAGTTTGTTGATGTTTCACCCACAAAGGAGTTTTCCCCATGGCTGAAGGTTTCCCCCTGGTAAAAAGTTTCCCTCCAGCTGAAGGTTCCCCCCCAGCTAAAGGTTGGCCTCCTATTGAAGATTGACCTCCAATGAAGACCCATTTGTAAAGTTGGAGAGGGAGGGTGAGTATCTTGTGTAACATGTGTGGAAATAGTGAAATGGGAATATTAACTGACCCATGTGCGAAGGGAGATGTATTCGCAAGTGGTTGTGTCAGAGTAACTTGGGTCACCGATGTTCCCAATAAGAAGAAGTACTAGTAGTATTAACTATAGGAGTTGTGGATAAATATAAATTCCCAATTCCTTCAAGAAAACCAAAAGATAATGGGTTCATTCTAAAATATCTCATAATGGTTGAATCGGACGGTGAATTGTAAGAAGAATAAGCATCAATATATGTCAATGATGGCATTTCAACGAGAAATGGGCCATGTGGATCAGTGATACGAGGATTTACTGGGAGGACAATGCCTTCTACAAAGATTGTAACTGGTTCTTCTTCATGATGGTCACTTCCGAGAGATACACTCCTGACTTTAGAATGAATTTCCTCGTTAATAACTCCTTTGTTGGAAGGATAGTTAAATTAAGGTTCGTAAATTTCAGGATCTAGACCTTGCATGCTGTAATATCTTCCTAAATCCAACTACAAACTCTAAGAAAACACACCTCCTAAGAAAAATCTATAGGAAACCAAGCAATAAAATAGTATAAAAAGGATATTTTGAAGATGAGATATCAAGCTGTCGGGGAAGAAATGAGAAGAAGTTACCTTGGCCTCCACGTAACAGCCCTTCTTGGTGCAAGCAACCCTCGCTTTCATGGGATCACCCTCCAAGGGTACTAAAAGTGTGATACAAGGTCTGCCCCAAGTACCATGAGAATTCCCCCCACAGTCACCTCTGTAGATACCTAGGAAATGCCACTAATGATACCTAGGAAATGCCACTAGGAAATGACATCATAGATGAAACCAGAGACCACCAAGAAATAGGTGGCCAAGACAAGGGAGAAGACAGTCATGGGCAAGGGAAAGGAAAAGGATGGCACCTTCAGGCACATGTAGGGGACTCTGAGAGCATTGTAAGGGGGCTTCAGGACGAGAATCAATGGATCCATTAAAGATGACGATAATGGCATGCAGTGACACATTTTTCATGACATGCAGACTCGAGCACATCGCACTTCCGTCCAGGTCGAGGTTGCAGAGCATTAATGACATCGCACTTATGTCTGGGTCGAGTTTGCGGAGCATTAATGAGGGTGACAGCATCTAGCTGCCACCCCCTTGGCTCTTGTATCCGATGAAAACTTCAGGTAAAAAAATTTAGGTTAAACCATGTAATAACGCTTCGAAAATCATGTGCAAAAATAATGGAAATAGCCCAAAACTTAATGTCCCTACTATGGAAAGGACATAAAAATAGACAAAACTATGAGTAAGCAAATTTTATTTCAATACAAAGATAAGGACTCATTGTTTTTAGAGTCCTTGTTAAAATATGAAAAGCTTCTTATACTTCTCAAGATTTTATAGCTCCAAATTAGTGCATGCATTAATTTCTTTATTCAATTTTGGATGGGTCTTTTTATAAAATATATATAAACAAGTATTCTCAAAGATTAATTGAATTCGTTGAACTATTCACTTAAAGTATATGGTCAAATTGAATTGATTCCTTTGGGATTACATCTATGTCAAAGTAGTAAAAATAAATTAGGGTAGCTTTTATGCATATTGGGGGTAGATTTCTCCAATTGTCGCCAAAGTAACCTCACATGGAGTAAAGCAAGCACAAAGGAGGGTCTTGAATGGTTATTGGGATAACCAAGCACACACACACACACACACACACACACACACACACACACACACACACACACACATATATAAGTAGAATGATATAAGAGTTGTGGTGGTGGTGGTGGCATGTTTCTTGTAATTGAACTATCCAAAGTGGTTATGTCCAACGATCAAAATGATGATAATTATGGAACTATAATGATTTTTGGTTAGGTTATTGAGATAGGTATTAAAATTGAAGAAAGTGGGGTTTTTACCTTGGAAGGAGGTTTTTCCCACTGTAAATTGCATTGTCATTGATTGGGATGCATTCTATTATGTTTTAGTAAAGTTCAACAATTACTAGGATGATGTATTTATGATTGTGTGAGAATGAGTGGATACATTTCCTATATGTTAAGCTCAATTTATAGCAAATTGGGATTGTAACTATATTTAATAGCCAACAACACATATTGAAACTTATGCCAAAGTGACTTAAATTAAAAAGACTATATTGTTTCATTAACTAAATAATAAAGAGTATGCCTCTAATGTGTTTCAACCTATCAAGAATTAAGTTCTCAATCAAAAATCTTTAAATGATAAATCCAAGATCATATGTGGTCAACCTTGGACAAACACAAGCAACTATCTAGATAAAGAAGAACAACTATCTAGATGAACAAAAACATCATATCATATGCAAATTAATGTTTGTAAATGAACCATGTTCCTTCTAAAATAAATGCAAATTAATTTCCATTAATGAGCCATGCCCCTTCTAAAATAAGTACTTGACTAAAACAAAAGGTTTTCCTACAATACAACTAATTCATACATTTATGAATCATTTGATGACAAATTGAGAAATCAACAACATCACCAATCGAATGATCTAAGAAACTCCATGGACATCATTAAAAAGATATATTGAATGACATGGAGAAATCCAACATCAATAATTGAAAAATAAACAGTTAATCATTTAAAAAGAAGCTACAAAGATTTAGACACAACTTATGTGACGAGATTTTAATTAGACCACTGACATAAATTTAGTGGTCATTGTTGTTGATAGAACAAAAAAAAAAAATTAATACCTTAGTGGTTGGACTCTTTTTCATAGTTTGAATAAACCTTTTGATGCAGTTTCTTCAACTTCTTGTAGGTCAACAAACATAACACCTACCAAGTGGTCCCATGAAAGGTTGGTTATTCCCACTACTCCAACTTGACCATCAAATTTCACTAAATTGTGGGACTTGACATAGAAACTCATACACTAGAACAAGACTAAGATCCAATTGGAAATCACAACTCAAAATGTTAATCACCATTGGAATCTCCATCACCTCTAACAAACAACCTTAGAAAATTATAGTGAATCATAGTGTAAACTAGAAATTTGAAATCTCTCACTAACTTATATGAGGCCCACACATACTTGGCACTTGGTAATTATTCATGAGTGATGATTGGGACCATCACCCCACCTCTCTATACCAAGAAACAAAATTACTTATCAAATTCTTTTAGTACCCTCATCATGATTCAACAAATGTGATAACCCCTACTGACAAATATCTATCGGGCACAAAATTCTTCGCAAAAAGATTGTTCTTCATAGCAAGAAAGTGACAATTTTGTCCTTTAAAAAACATATCCAAAAACAATATTGTCGACATTTAATCCTTCACACATTGAACTCAAAACATACTTATGGATTCATCGCTCTAAATAGAAAAGATCATAAAACATGAAATGTTGGCATTTGTTTTACAATATTTTTAAAAATATCTTACTTCTAAATCTTCTTTCCACATGAGATGACAGATGCATGTTTAAATGGGTTGTCTTTTTCTCCCTTTTTCTTCTAAATGTCAATCTAACCAAAAGACTTATTAGGTATTGAAGGAGATTCCAACAACACAAATTTCTTTGCATCATCCATTAAGGTCAAAGGGAGGTTTCCTTTAGTAGTCTAATTTATCTAATTCATCATTGTCTCTTCCCCTTCTTCGAGGAGAACTAAGAAAGGACACTAACTAAAAATTATTTGAATCCTAATTAGGAGAAACTAAGAAAGGAGACTAACTAAAAATGAGTTGTCTCCTAATTCATAATAGTATGTGTCTATATCTCGCTTCTTTAAGGGTGTCATAGGGCTCTTATAGAAACAAGGTTGAGGTGCCTACATAAACCTTTTTGGTACTAGCCAATCATAATTTGATATCAAGTCCTTCCACTTGGAGGTTTTGTTAGTCTTCTACTCTTTATCATGATGATCATTTCCTTCAAGCAAGAAGTTGTCACATTTTCATGTAAAACAAATTAAAACATATTTAGCAATATGTTCATAATCTATTAGATGTGTCCAACTGTAATTCTTGCTTTCTAACATAATTTTATCACTTTTCCCTTTACTCAAATCAACAAAGACGTAGATTTTTGAAAATATTTTGTCTAACGTCTCTTTTATCTCTAGACCTAGGGTAGAAAAACTTATCCAAAAAATTAGAATATCTAGACCTAGGGTAGAAAAACTTATCTAAAAAATCAGAATTGTTGAAAATACCTAAAGCTTCAATATTCAAGAATGAGGCTTAATGATCTTACCCAAATTGAGACTTATGTTAATGTTCCAACACCTTAATGAAACATGACGCCCACAACTTTATAAAAATGCTAACATTATCTATAAACCAACATCCCTTATGAAGAACTAATTCACATTATAACTTAAAGTGATATTCCATAATTAAA
>JASDQU010685977.1:0-39952 GCA_032191745.1 Picea mariana | reverse complement strand
TTTCTCAACTCCAACCGCAGTTTCCCTTTCTTTCATTCTTTCTTCTGCTTTTCGCATGCCAGCATTCTCCCTGATTTTCTGAACTGGCTCTTTGCATGCCTCCTCTACGCATGCCACATCATGCAATGCTGTGTTCTTCCTATCTTAACTGCCAGTCTAATTTTAGACTGAAAGTCCTTCCACCGTCCATAGTGATTAGAGACACCCAACTGGCAAAATCTTCATGCAATGATAGTGCGTTTTTATCAGCAACGATCCCCATGGGCGAATGCTGAACCGGAAGCCTCTGTTTCTGTTTCAATGGATGCGCTTGAATCGATTTGATCTTTCCTTCAAACGTTTATTGCTCAAATGGGTTTATTCCCTCTTTTTCCTTGAAAACATTTCAAATGGGTTTATTCCCTCCTTTTTCCTGAATAACCTAACGCGATGGATACTTGGATAACCTAAAGTAATGGGAGCTCCTCTTGTAGAGAAATTTGCTAAGTGAAACCCAATCTCAACATCCTCACTTGGATAACCTAACACAATGGGTCTCCTTTTGTAGAACAATTCGCTGAATGGAACCCAATCTCAACGTCCCCACTTGGATATTGCTCTGACATCATCTAGCTTCTTCTGCCAGTTCTCTGGTGCGTGCTCCATAACCAACCGATTGCCATCAATGACAACCTGGACAGTCTGCGTCATCTCTGCTATAGCCATATTTCCAACAATGTGTTCTAAGGTATGTTATTTTCAGGTCATCTTACCATTTTTGCTATAACATTTTCTCTAGAACGATTCAGATGGTGAAATTTCTATGGTATTGAGAAGACATATCAAGGAACCTATGGTAAAAATTTTAGCTCCTGGTTCACTATAATTCTGGAGATACACTCTGTGGAAGATAGAGTTTTTGACCAGTCCTAAAGCTAGTCAATAAATAGGTGTTCCATGTAAAAAAATCATAACCTGTTCAAGAATACAAATGAAGTGGGACAAATTTCATTGGAAAGAGTACGGACTTTAGTTTCTTGTGTACAATTTTCAGAATCTGATGTTAAATATTGAGCACGGGGCATTCTATGCAAGTTCGGTCTCTTGAATAAACCAGAATTGAACAAAGTCTACCATTCTCTCTATAACTTGTTTTTGGATGGAAGGAAGGGGCAAGGATGGAGAGTTAAATCCTCTCTTGATATTGGAGTACTGTATATTCTTCTGGAGGTTTATCCCTCCCTTTACATTTGGAAGCTATAGCTACCTTTGGAAGTCATTACTTTCCTTGAACAATAACTATTGATTATTTCTCATATATTGTGCATGGTGTATTGTGGTGTATTGGTGTAACTCTTATACTATTTTTCATTTCTCATTGGATATAGTTGAATGGTTTAAGTATAAGTTGAAAAATGTTTTAAATTGTACTTGATACTGATTCACCCCCCTCTCAGTATCAACAATTGGTATCAGAGCAGGTTGCCTTCAGAACAATTTAACCACTGGGAAAGAAATCCTGAGCAGAGATGGATGACCATGAGCACATTTCAAATGGCATTCAAAAATTTGATGGAAGAAATCATGCATACTGGAGTGATAGAGTGAAAAATTACTTAACGGCTTTGGGAGTACACATTTGGTACTCAGTTGTAAATGGCTATGTAATCCCAAATAATCCTCCAACCGATCCAAATGAGAAGAATCTTATGAGTTGTAATTCAAAAGCCAGACATGTTATTCTAGCAACATTGGCACCAACCATCGCTAATAAATTGATGGGTTTCAACACTGCTAAAGAGGTATGGGACAAACTCAAGAGTATCTACGAAGGTGATCCAAAAGTTAAGCAGGTCAAGCTTCAACGATATAGAGCAGAATTTGAAAATTTGAAGATGAATGAAAAGGAAGATATTGCAACCTATCTTCTTAGAGTTGATGAAGTTGTTACTGATATCAGAGGATTAGGTGAAGATAATGATGAATCATTGGTTGTACAAAAAGTGTTGACATCACTTCTCTTGAAGTATGATGCTAAGGTCTCTGCCATTGAAGAAACTAGGGACTTGACCAAAATGACAATGGATGAATTACATGGGTCTCTTATAGCCTAAAATGAGAACACGTACAGAAAGTGACCAGCCAAACAATGAAGCAGCCTTTAAAGCCATAAATAAGACAAAAGATAAGGATAACGACCTTGATGAAGAAATAAAAAATTTTGTAAGAAGGTTTCAGAAGGGAAGTGGAAGATACAAAGGTAAGCCTCCTCTCAAATGCTTTAAGTGTGGTAGAAGATGTGAAGCATAATCTCCTCAGTGTTAGTAAAATGTGTGATCAAGGATACACTCTTACGTTTGACTCCCGAAAATCTAAAATCAGAGAAAATAACTCAGGAAGATTGGTTGCAACTACAAAAAGAAGACCGAACAACATATACATCCTAAACACGAAGAAGAGAGAGAAGATACAAGCCACAAAAAAGGATTCCAAGGAAGAAAATGTCCCAAATACCAAAAATAAGGATGAAGTATTATTGAGTGCCACATGTTCAGGGGGAGCAGCCCCAAAGAAGAGAGTTACCTTTTGCCATTAAACTCAGGGGGAGAAGCCCAACCCTTTGCCATTGATGTCAAAGGGGGAGAGAAATTGGGACCATGATGATACGGGGAGCATGAGCGTTGCCATCAATGACAAAGGGGGAGATTGTTGGAAGAATGGTTATTGTCATTGATGTCAACCCTAGTCATGGGTTTTGGACCGCAAGATTGATGAAGGTATTTGGACATGAAGGAAAATGCACATGTAGATACAATACCCATGGATGGATAGTATACATCATGTTATTTCTAGTGGTATGTGGCACATCACGTGGATCCTCATGGTTGAGGAGAAATGAATTTTTGAAGATGACAAAGTGAATTGAAGAAGGAAGTACATGTAGGCCCTAAAGATAATTAAAGAAAATAATTACAAAATAAGAAATTGCCAGGTCGGACCTAATGTTAAAAGGAAGTGACATATATGGTATAAATAAATATCATTATACATTCATTTGACACACAAGTCAAATTTCATAGGAAATCATAAGTAAAGAAGGCCGTATTTCAAGGGAGGATGAAGTGTTTTGGTGATGTGTTCTATGGTATGTTATTTTCAGGTCATCTTACCATTTTTTCTATAACTTTTTTTCTAGAACAATTCAGATGGTGAAATTGCTATGGTATTGAGAAGACATATCAAGATAAATGTGGTAAAAATTTCAGCTCTTGGTTTTCTATAATTATTGAGATACACTCTATGGAAGATAGGGTTTTTGACCAGTCCTAAAGCTAGTCAATACACAAGTGTTCCCGGTAAAACAATCATAATTTATCCATAGAGAATCCAAATGAAGTGGGATAAATTGAATTGGAAAGAGTACGGAATTTAGTTTCTTGTGTGAGAGTTTCAGAATATGATGTTAAATATTGAGCACAGGGCATTATGTGAAAGTTCAGTCTCCTAAATAAACCAGAATTGAACAAAGTCTACCATTCTTTCTATAACTTGTTTTTGGGTGGAAAGAAGGGGCAAGGATGGAGAGTTAAATACTCTTTTTATATTGGAGTACTGTATGTTTCTCTTGGAGGTTTATCCCTCCCTTTACATTTGGAAGCTGTAGCTACCTTTGGAAGTCATTACTTCCCTTGAACAATAACTATTGATTATTTCTCATATATTGTGCATGGTGTATTGTGGTGTATTGGTGTAACTCTTATACTATTGTTAATTTCTCATTGGATATAGTTGAATGGTTTAAATATAAGTTGAAAAAGGTTTTAAATTGTACTTGATACTAATTCACCCCCCTCTCAGTATCAACACTTACTATGTAGATTGCAATCTCTAGGGGCATCCTTAACCACTGGTGTATCTTCTACAAATATTTCCTCAATTTTCTCATCATCTGACTCGATACACCAATCCTAAAGGAACATAGAAGTTTCTGGGAGAGCCTCATCAATGTTGTCATTTCTTACTGGATCATTGGGTTGTTCATCATTTAGAATTTTCTAATATAACAACTGGTTGATAACCAAGGTCATGGAATTGACCCACTGTGGACATGTTGTTTTAGAGTGGTTTTGTTGGTGGTATGAGATAAAGTTGTCTTTCTCGAATCTATCTAGGTTTAGTGCGATTTGTGGAACTTCAGGCGGATTGGGTGGGTTTTCATTTTTCTTAAAAAATGGGCAGAAAGGTCTAGGCCTTGAAGGTCCTTTGCCGACATTCTTCTTGAGTTCAACAAGTTCGTTTTACAACTTCTTGACTAACTTAACCACACTATCAATATATTTGGGTTACTTTTTGGGGGATTTTGTTAGCAGTAATGGTTTCTTTCTAGTTGATTTGATTTCTTTAGAGTGTGGGTGGCTATTGTAAGAGGATAAATCCTTTTTGATGGTTTTGACTTCTTCAAATTTCCAATCCAAAGTGATTTTACCATCTCGCTTGAGAAACATGCCTATAGAAGGAATTGAAGGTGAAGTGTAGTATTCGATGGATAAGGATTGTAAAGGAGCTATCTTGGTGGTAAAATTAGTGAGGATTGTAGTGAAGCGTTGATTGAAGTCCTTCAATTTTTCCATTTTAATGGATCCTAACTCTTTGTATAAGACAATAGTGGTTTTCCGTTCCCCAAATTTTCCAATAAAATCCTTTTCAAAGTCTTCCAAATTGGTTATGGAATTAGGTGGAAAATTAAAATACTACATGGAAACTCTTCCCATGAAGGTATAAGGAAAAGTACTGTAGACCACATCTTCATATTATAAATTTAAGAGGTGGGTAGCTAGGAAGAAATTATTAATGTGATCTTCTGGGGAACTGAGTCTGTCTGGGTCAAATTTTGGAATGATATTCTCAGGATTTTTAAGATTTCATGTAAAGGTCCTGCTAAATTTAGGGCTCCTTCAAATAACCATGGTGGAATCACTACTTTCCATTCTTGAAGTTCACCCATATCAACTTATAGTTTTTCACTTCCAAATTTATGCTCAGATTCGGGGGGAGTAGGGGGAATCTAATTTAGAGGTATATGTACTTCTTGGAACACAGATTCAATAAAATAATTTATAGAGTCGACAATTTTATTTGGGTGGCTATTTGGTCATCTTACATGAGTATTTCTTCTCCTAGGGAGCTTTAAGGTTGTTGGTAAATTACAAAGCAATTTAGTGTACACATGGGGTAATGTGGCTAGTTTTAGTAAATTCTTCTTAGGGTACAAGAAACCAAGTTTCTGTATTAGTTTTGAGACTGCTAGTATCACTTTCGAATGTAGGGTTTGTGTCTTCAAAGGTAACTTCTTGTTCAGAATTGATATGTGGAAAAAGAGTTGGAATAGGGGTTTTTTCAGAGGATTGGCCAGGAGTGTGCAATGAGATTATTTAATCCGTACAATTTCATCCCTCTTTCTAGCACCAATTCTGTTGACAGGGATACATTTCCTAGAAACAGTAAGGCATACTCCCCAGTACACGGTCCCAATTAGAGTATGTACCATTTGGTTTAGGAAATCCATTAGGATTCTGACCTAGCTACCATTACTGGTTGTGAAGGTGAAATATGGATGGTTATGAAAATGAAAGATGTAGATGAAGACTATGTAAATATATAAAGGAAATCTAATCTACTTCTAATCTAACCTATTGTTATAACCCTAAATTGCACCAGATATGCTTACTTGGCATCGTGCCATCTCATTTTACATATTTTTCCAAGCCAATACTGAACAACTCTTCTTAAAAACACCCTTTTTGAAGGCACATGCACCCTGCTCCACTACTGCACGCGTGTATATGCTGGCTGTCCCACTACAACCCGCGTATACCTATAAAAGCATGAAAAATGGAAAGTTGCAGATGAAACTCACAGCTTTGGGTAAGTTAACTAAACCATTTGACCGCCCATAGCCGGTCACTCAACCAAATACCTAGCCCTTTCTAGCCTATAAAAGAAGGGTTATGGGTCCCATTTGGAAGGAGGAAAATAATTGTAAAAAAACTCTACCCGATTTTGCATTCCCTTTGTCCCAAACTTTTGCAACTAGTGTTTGAAGAGAAACATATACAAAAGTAGTTGGAGCACAGTTGAAGAGGATCCTAGGACCAAATTCGAGGAGCAGTGGCTGAGCTCACTATTGTAAGGTTACTCTTGTGAGATTAATAAAATAAGTACTTTTCCTGTCCCACCATATGAGATTGTTAATGTTTAATATTGATTATATTTTGATAGAATCTCTAACCCATTAGTCCATAGATCACATGCATGTTTGGAGTTCTTTGCTTGTCTATTTGTGAATGCAAGTCATCTTTTGGAGGAGACTTACATTCAAGGAGCAACCGAATGTTAAAAGGATCAACATCAAACACATAAACTAAGGTGCCATAACTTGATCTTTTTAACCTTGTATTCACACATGAATAATGGGGTTTATGATTGGGATGATGGTAAGAAGTAGGATACTTTAGGTCATTTCTGCATGCATTACAAAACCCTTAATGCTAGTCCGTAGGGGGATTTCCCACCCACAACAGAAATGGTGACCATACTGGGGAAATCTATAGGGTTTTTGGGGATACCTTTTTGGGTTTTTAAAATTGGTTTTACTACCTTTTTTATGAGTTTCTGCAAGAGTCTGAGCTAGTAGGGATTCTGGTCTTCCATACCAGTGCTCCTTTCTTTCTTCGTTTGACTATTTTTTTTCTTTTTTGGGAAGCCACAGAGGCATACACGACCTATAGAAGGTCTTCCCACATATACACATGCCCTGACTTTACATAGCCCACGTACATATGCTGGCTGCTGAAATCTCAGTAGCGTGTCTAAGTCCAGAGGCAGTCATCGTCTTCCCTGTCAAAAGTGATCCTTCTTAGGGGTTTTCTGGATTTTAGTTCTGGTCTCTATTGTTGCAGTCTGTAGCCTAGGTATAACCTCAGATTAACTTTGCTTTCTCAAGTTTCCTTGCATCTTTTTCTGTCAAGAGTAAGTTTCTGTACCTTTAAGGGGTTCTGGTTTTCAATAGCAGTACTCCCTGCCTGATCTTAGCTTCTTGTCTTTCTTCTTTTTGAGGAGAAACAAAGGCACATGCGACCTGTAGTGGGCCTTAACGCATGCATACACATCCTATCTTTGGGCAACCCATGTGCATACACTGGCTATTGAAGTGATAGTCGCATGTCTATCTAGAAAATTTTGAGGAGATAGTCATCGTCTTCCCTGTCTAGATTCACTTCCCAAGTTTTTTCTTATTTCATTATGGTCTCTGCCATAACATTTTTATCCTAGGTTGGATTCCAACATAGCTTTCTTTTTTCATTGAAAGTTTTTCCTCTGTTTTCCTATAATAGGGTTTTTAGACAAGTGTGAGAGTCTGCTTCAATTAGCTTGTGCGTTATTGTCAGTATCTCTTTGTGGTCTACGCTTACGCCATAAGTCTCTTCTTGGATTTTACTTGTTGTCATTTTTCCTTTTCTTCCTTTTTAGCATAAAAAAAAAAGTTTATTTCTTGGTTTGGTTAAGTAGTTGGTTGTTTGCATTAATCATCAGGAAAAAGATTGTTTTTGTAAGTTCTTGAATGATTGACTTAGGACAATAAGTATCTCGTAGTCGAGTGAAATCTTGTTTTGAGTTTTCTGTTGAAATATATTAGGAAAAAATAAAGTTTGAAAAGTTGGTTAAAGAGTTTGAATGTGCAAAATTAAATTTGTGAAGAAGTAATTTGTTTCCATTTTTCAATATATGCTCTTCCCTTTCGTCTCTGAAAAACATCACTGGTTTCATTTTCATTCCCTTTGACTTAATACAACCACTAAAAATAACGATTAATTAAAATCAACTAGACTTTATGTTTGTAAGGTCCATCAACTAGTCTAGGCTAGAGCCTTGATTTAGGATTGGAGAGAAAACTCTTCAAGGCTGCTAAAACAAACATATGAGCCTATGCTAGGGAGTGTCAAAAGTCCAGTATCGTGAAAGTTATTCAGGACCCCCCTCTAAAATAGGGGATAAACATGAGGTCGTGTAAGGAAAGGTAGTGGAGATAACCCCTCCAAATCCGGACCAAGCGTAGTGGGGAATGCATATAGAGGGCTTATGTTGGGATTCCATTGATCGCATTTGCCACAGAGCTTCGTGGGTATTGAATCCATTTGAGGTCCTCAATCGTCTTCCAAAACACTTTCTTTCAATACCCTTGATAGGTTTCAGGCTTGATACCTTGCTCATTGTGGTCCACCCAACTGTCAACTGTACCCACCTGGTGATGGTTTACGCACTGTCAACCTAGTTGCCTATTTTTCTAGTGACTTACACAGGTGATTGCGAGGGTATACCGCAGTACCTAGGATAGACATCGGGCCATGCTTTGTAGAGTATACCCAGAGGGTTCTTCCGTATTCAAGTTGCACCTGCACTGGTAAGTTTCTCTAGTGTTGGTTATTGTAACTGTTCTTCCAACTAGCTAGTGACTGCTTGTTTTATCTCATAGGTACCTTTTCTGGTGCGTGCTGGTTTTCAAACGATTATAGATTTCCATAGTGTGTCTTTTATATTCTCACACAGTGGAGGATCAGAAGTTCCACCAGTCATGAAGGATTTTGGGCCTATCACCGGTTGACCTCGAACCCTCCTCGCCATCGCTAAGGCGAAAAGTAGATCAACAAGGGTCTTTTGAGACAACCGGGTTACAAGAAACTGTGTCCGACCCATATTCGAGAGAATAACATTTGATTCTAGAGGAACCAATCATTTCTGACTTCGGAGCAGAAGCTCTTGGTCTAAATAACCCGCCCATCATTGATCTATTGGCGCCCATCATCATACAGGTTCTACCTTATGAGTGTCAGGTAGTGTCACAAGAAGCAATGGAAGCAAACACTACTACTTCTTTAGGGAATACTCATATTTCCTTCATGACTGTCACTACAGGGGGTGTTCCACCTCCTAACCAACCATCACCAGTCCGGACCACTATGGTCTCGACTGATTCTACCTCGGGCAATGGTCCGATTCCGTCCATGGTGGCGATCACTACTCCATTTACCTAGAACGTGATAGGCCCTCCATTCTCATATGGGATGTCTATCTTCGGTACGAGTACTGTACTTTCCTCCTCCACTCTGCAGACTTTAGATCTGGGGGTAGGGAGTTCCAATGCTCCTCTGCAAGGATCTATGGGGGGTGCTTCAACTCCCTTTATCACTTTCCCTTACGGCGGGGGTCATATACCCCCTTCATCCCCCTCTCTTGGTGATGTTCCTAAACACTCCGCCAGGCTGACGCAGTGTCGCACCCGCAGGCACGCCTGCTCACAGGATCTTCTCTTTCCTCAGCCCGAAGAACACTAATCGGTCCTTCTATTTCCCTATCGATAAATCTGCACCCACAGATCTCTTTGCGCAACTCCCCCTCTCTTTACTTATCGGGGAATCAGACTTCACAACCTTGCGAGGTCAGTGATCGAGCGTAGGACTCTCGAATCTTCGAGACCCGATATGAGTCAACGCTGACCCTTCCATTCCTTTGTCGGGACTTTCTCTATCAGGATCTCAGCACTCGCGGTGTTGAGTAACTCGGTTCTCTGACTCCCGAGTCCCGATATGCCGAAACTCCGATGAGCTCACGCCTTTGACTTTTCAACGGTCCTGTCACCTCGTCGGGATTTCGGACTTCACAGGATTATGAATGTCCAATGTTTTGGGACTTTACTTTTCTCGAACCTTGATACAGTGTGATACCTGTCCACCACCAACTCCTGTGGCCCCACACTATACTTGTAGCTGTCGGGATATCGCGTATTGCGATTTCACGACTCCCGTTACCAAATCTTCAATTCCTTTCTTACGAAATCCTGATAGGTGATTTCGCGAATAATCCAACGCCCCTAGCTGGCTTGGATCAACGGATCTACCCCTTTTGAGCTTTAAACACTATGGGAATATCTGCAGTATCCCCCTGCACCCCCGCGAGATCCAATGGCTCACGGTGATTCGCTGATTTTCCCTGGAAGATATCAACCGTCCGTTCTTCCTTATGCAATCCACAAAATGACTAAGTGTTCTTCCACAGAACTTATCCACCTGCGTGCAAACTTGCGACGCTTCTTGCCAACCTTCAAGGCACAAATTTTCTACGCTGTCCTTCAACAAATTCGAAGGTACTATCCCTCCTGAGATTTTCCCCACGACCTCAAGTCCTTCAAGAAAACTCTTGCACGCACTCCTTGCGACAAACCTTCAACAACGTCAAAGTGTTGAAGTCACTTGACTCTGCGCACACCTGAAACAACAGTCTATCAAATGCTTCACTCAAGTTCACAACCCTGAGACTTTTACCCGGCCTGCGCACTCCTTGCATGGCTCCTGTGCCCAACTGCACTTCTGGATGAATGAGAATAAAAACTATCTCTATCTGAACCCTCTGTCAATGCACTCCTTGCAGACACTTCAACTGCACTCCTTGCAGGAATTCTCTGGATCAAATAGAGAAACAATTGAAACTCATTCCATCTCCCTCTCAGACTTCAATTCATAGATGAAATCACATACACAACATATAAAAGAAAATGTATAACAGGAAGCAAACGTTCATGAGCCTATCATTCAACACCAATACACAGAGAACAAAACAAACCATGAATTTGAATCAAATCTTTCTATTAATTCAAATGTTTGTACATGGGTGTTTTTACACATCTCTCTGCTTCTTCTTGCTCCAAATGCTTCTGAATAATGTTACAATGCACAATGAGGGTGTCTATATCTCATTTCCCTCTTGTGCTCTACAACTGTCTAGTCTAGAATTAAATTCTATCTACTTTACATTAACTATTTTAAATGCCGTCTACCTACTAAGGATGAGAGATATCCGCTCAAGGTCCATTTACAATATACAAGTGCGCCTCATCTTAATGGCTCATTTAAGATTTGCACAACAATTCCAAAGTGTTTTCAAAATTTGTGCTGGCTTGTCCAGCTATCCTCCGCTTCCGCGCTGGCTCGCTTGATGCGTTGGTGATGCTCCTGCATTACAGGCCTAACATAAACTTGTTTGGAGTGGGTAGTCAAGCACTCCCTCCTTATAACATGTTGGTTGGTTCGACACCTTTCTCTTTGTTCGACGCGTTTGGTAACAATGCTTTCTCATCAGCTACCGTTTCGACCGGGGGAAACCCTGGTTATGGACAACCACATCTTGTACATGGGGCACACTTAGGAATTCCTTCCTCACAAGGACCTTGGAATCTATGGCAAGGAACATTCCCCTTTCTATGGATGCCGATCCGGGGAAACCCTTTCCATACCCAATGGAACCTCGGGCAAGGCCCAACTCCTATGGCCATCAGATCAGCAGGGGGAAACCCCTCCCAAAATCCTTGGAATGTGATGCAAACTCAACACTTTACATCCTATTACGGGAACCAGTCGATGATGTCTCAACAAGCACAAAACCCGTACACTAGTCACGACCACAATTATTACCAGATCCCTGGCCAGCAACCTAAATTTTCCTGGCAACTTTGTGCCAGTCAAACTCCAGGCTCCATTTTCCCTGGCTACAATCCGCAACCCAAACTATCGTTTCTGGAAACCCCACACTTGCCAAAATTTACAAGGCTTTTAAATGACCCCATCTATCATGATCTGAGTTGGCCTCCTATGCTGACCAAGTTGCCTTCAGACATTCCAAAGTTTGAGGCCAAGCCTAACAAATATCCTAGTGATCATGTGACTACCTTCCACTTATGGTGCTCATCCAACTCGTTAAGAGATGACTTCGTTTAGTTGCGATTGTTTCAACACACTCTCATAGGGAGTGTTGCAAAATGGTACATCGAGCTTGACCGCTCATGATACTCTTCCTTCAGTGAATTGGCAATGGATTTCTTGGACCATTTCCAATTACCTGTGAGATCTGATGCCGACACTAAATTGCTGGCCAATTTCGAGAAGACAAAAGTGGACCATATCTCAGATCATATCCGAGAATGGAGATGCCAGAAGAGTTTAATATAAGTGCTAGTCCCACCAACATTCCTACTAGAGTGGTTCCTTAAGTTTTAGTACCCTATTTATCTAAAGATGTCGCAACATCCAGAGTGTTTTTCGAGGAAGACGCGATAATGAGAGCTCAACAACTAGAGCTAATTTACTCTCAGTCTAGTTTACTCTACGAGAGTTTTCCACATGCACTGAGGTCAATCCTTGACAAAACCAGACAAAGGTCTGGACCACATGCTGATGGAATTATTGGTTCAACACAAACAAATCCCATTGATCCATTTTCAAATCAATTGCAACAATTGTCAATACAACAGACAGGGGCCAACCAGACCATCGATTTAGTTGTTCCCCCTACCCAAAAGTTGGATATACACAGYGTGCAAATGACAAAACCAAAGGCCACCCAATAGCTTGACATAAAKAAGAAACAATGAAAGAAGGGTAAGGGAGATAAGAAAAACATCGATAATTTTGGTGGGGTTGAAACTGAAAAAGAAGAAGTTGAAGTATCCTTGTAATCTTTGCAAGGAAGACCACCCAACCCATCAGTGCCCTCGACTTGCGGAGGCCCAAAATTTGTTGGCACAACAACAACCTGCCGTGTTATTGAACCCGTTTCCACAAGGGAAAAATATAACTCAAGCCCCCTCGAGCGCGAAAGGGGGCAGTCAAGGATCCCCTCTGTCTTCAAGTAATCCTTCGTCCACAAATGTGTATATGATGAAAGTGGATGCCTATATATCGAATAGAGCACATGATTACAGAAATCCAAGCACCTATAAGAAGGGTAAATAAGCTGACAACCCACCTCTTCCTCTCCAGATTGAGAATATGTTGGGAGAAACAATGACCCACATCCCAAAAGGTGCATTCAAGAAAGATTCTCACAACCCAAATTCAAGGGCTGCCCATAACTACTCTGTGTTGGAGGATTCATCACAAACCCCTTGTGCGATGTCTACTTTGGAAGTCCTCTAGAGTTTCCCTTCCTAGAGAAAGGATTTGTTAGCCACCCTAGGATCTGCTAAGACTTGTAATCTGGGAATGATCATGCTTGATACGATCGACTTAAAACCTTGTCTTCCCTACCACATAGCTTTTCATATAGTAGTGGCTTACATCACAAAAACTTTTACCCAAAATATTTTCCGTACAGTGGTGGATGAGGGAGCCTCGACATGCGTGATGTCTTTGGCATGTTGGAAGGCCATAAGCCAACCCATTTTGTCTACGTCACCTACTCTTCTTATAGCTTTTGACGATCGTTCTTTCCGACCACATGGGATCATTCCCTCTTTCCCCGTGCAGTTAGGGGAAAAAACCATGTGTGTCAAAGTTGAAGTGGTTGATGCATCTCTCGACTATAATATTTTGTTAGGAAGGAATTAGACCTATGCTATGCAAGCAGTGGTCATGACAGTTTTTTGGCTCTTGCTGTTTCCACACAAGGGCTGGGTTGTGACCATTGATCAAATATCCTTCTCTTGTATTGACCCTTCATCAGGAGTCTCCATGGTCCTGATGATTGATAATCCTCAGGTTAACATCGTCAATGTATGGGTTGGTTTGTGCCCACCTTTAATGGGTACTTTCGATTACCTGCCTTCAACTAGCAATGCCCATTACATGACGGCTGTCCCCGACCAGCCTCAGACTGAAAATTTTCAAATACTGTCATTTCACACGACGTACTTTAACGATCCGTGGACTCTTCCTTCCCCATTAGCTATGATGGAAGGGATAGAGCACCATGGCATGGCCATGCCTTTGTTCGTGGTAGAAGTTTCATACTTGATCATTCAACGAGCTTCTATCGACCCTGGTTTGACTCCAACACAAGAGTTAGATCCAGTGCTCGAGCCTATTTGGGATCAAGATTCCCTTGCTGGTACTGATTCTTTAGACTTGGTCTTGCCTTCAGACGAGGTGATTATTGAGGCAATGACTAGTCCTGACAGACCTTGGGACAATCTTCATCATAGTTCCTACATTCTCCCATAGTTAAGACGAATTGAAGCAGGTGAATTCACTTTGACTATGAATGGAGATAAAGATTTTCCTATTAATCCTTTGGCAATGCATGCTATTTATAATGAAGGGAATATGGTAACAATAGCTGAAATGATACCTATTGACATCTCCAGAACCCCTAGCATCGTGGAGAATATCTTCATCGGAGTGGATTTCTCCCCCGAGGAGATTCAAATATACATAGATTTATTTAAAGAATTATGCGACGTGTTTTCTTGGTCTTACGAGGAAATTCCAGTCATAGATCCAAGAATCATCGAACATGAAATCACAACTTATCCTAATGTCAAGCTGATCCGACAGAATATTCATCCAGTCAATCCTAAGAAAGTAGTAGCTATCAAGGCTGAAGTAGAGAAACTACTTAACGTGGGTTTCATCTACCTCATCCAACTGACTCAATGGGTGTCAAATCCCATGCCAATCAATAAAAAATAGGGTACGATTCACATATGTATGGAATTCCATGATGTAAACAAGGCCTTCCCAAAAGATAATTTCCCCATGCCATTTATTGACCCAATAGTTGATGAGTGCACAGGTTGCAAGGCCTTTTCGTTCATGGATGGTTTTTCAGGATAGAATCAGATACAGATCAAACCTGAAGACCAACACAAAACCACTTTCATTTGTCCGTGGGGTACATTCAATTATCGTAATATGCCTTTTGGTTTGAAAAATGCTGGAGATATGTTTCAGTGGGCCATGTATTTTGCTTTCCATGACCTCAAACACATAGTCGAGGCTTATCTCGATGATTTAGCATCACGATCTCGCAAGAGAGCTGATCATCCGACACACCTATGACTTATCCTTGAATGGTGAAGCTACTACTGAATCCTCTTGAATCCAAACAAGTGTATTTTTTGTGTCACATAAATTCATCTGTCAGGTTTCATAGTTTTGACAAAAGGGATCATGGTCTATCCTCTAAAGGTTGAGGCAATATTTCAATTGCCTCCCTCATGCACCATACCTCAACTTTAGAGTGTACAGGGAAAAGTGAATTTTTTACGGCGTTTCATCACAAACTATGCTGAGATCACAAATGGTTTTATGCGTTTATTGAATAAGGATATTCCTTTTCATTGGGATGAAACCTCTCAATGCTCTTTTGCAGCATTGAAACACACCCTCATATCTACCCCTCTGCTTCATCCACCCAATTATAATAAATATTTCCTATTATACATGGCCGCTGTGGAGTCGACCATCGATATGGTCTTAGTTCAAGAGGATGATTTACTCTCAGAATACATGATTTATTACCTAAGACGAGGCCTAGTTGGACTGAAACTCAATTATTCCCATATTGAAAAACTTGCATTGGCAGTAGTCCATGCTGTCCAACAGTTCCGTCATTACATTTTGTTTCGCAAGACCATCGTCATTGCCGTCATGAACCCATTTCAATATGTATTGACATGACGAGTCATCGGTGGAAACATCAGTAGATGGATAGTTATCCTCTAGGAATTCAACTTCGAGTTCATTTTGGCGAAATCCAAAAAGTCGATGGTCTTCACGGAACTCATATTGAAACTTCTGGTTGAATAAGGTGATGTTATACAGGACGAGTCACCTATCAAAGGAGACATGTTTTTGATCACGTCTTTCAACCCCTGGTATGGAGATGTGATTGTCTATCTCCATACTTTGAAGTGTCCCACCTGTGCTTCTTGTGATGAGCGTCACCGTATACGCCATCAGGATAAGAACTATCTCACATTCGAAGACACTTTGTATCATCAAGGTGTAGACTACATCCTTCGCTGATGCCTCACTCATGAAGAAGTGGAAATCGTGCTTAACGATTGCCACACCGAAGCATGTGGCGGTCATGTGTCTGGGTTGGAAACAACCCAAAATTTTTTATGAGACGGTTACTTCTGGCTGACATTAATCAAATATTGTGTTGAATCGGTCAAGAAGTGCCACCAGTGTCATATCTTCTCTTAGAAGATGAGGGCACACCCCACTCCCATGTTTCCCATTATTATCGTTGGTCCCTTCACTAAATGAGGGATTGATTACACTACATGAAATCCCCCTTCAACAAGGGGGCATCACTATATTATCATATTAGTAGACTACTTCACCAAGTGGGTCAAATCTATGCCAACTTTTAAAGATGACAGGGAGACGACAACTCTCTTTTTGTTCAACCAGATAATAACAAGGTTCAGCGTCCTGAGAGAGATTGTCACTGACCATGGTAGTCACTTTTAGAACAAAATGATGACTGAGTTAACGTCAAATCTTGGGTTGCATCAAGAACATTCATCACCCTACTACCCCCAAGCGAATGGTCATGTGGAATTTGTAAATAAATCTCTTAAGACCATTCTACAACGAATGATCAATTCAGCCAAGTCAAATTGGCATTTGATGTTATACTCAACATTATGGGCTTACCGAACATCTGTTAATACTGCAACCGATTTCTCACCTTTTCAACTCGTTTACGGGTTGGAAGTAGTCTTGCCCATAGAATTCCAGATCCCATCTTTAAAGTTGGCAGTACAATTATTTCTAGACACTTCACCGCTTGAAGAGTGTTTATTATATCTTGATCAGCTCAGTGAGCAGCATCGTGAAGCAACCTTAGCTAACAAAGCTCATAAAAAAAAATTCAAGTGTCAATATGATCAGTTTGTTCTTTCTCGAATTTTCTTTGAAGGTGACCTTGTCCTGGTCTATGACCAGCATAAGGACCCCTTGGGGGTAGGTAAGTTCAAACCCATGTGGTTCGGACCTTTCATCATTAAAGAGGTTCTAAGAAAGGGTGCTTATCGTCTAGTGGAATTTGAGGGAAATGTTTTGGTGGAGCCTAGAAATGGGCTCTACCTCAAGAAGTATTACTCATAGGTGGGTCGCCTTGGGTGAATTTTTGTAACATATGTATAGTATTTGTACTATTACTTTTTAGTTTTTCTTTTGGTTTTATGGACGTGTCATTTTTGATGTTATCTTTTTCACTGTGTTAGATGTCAAGTGAATCAGAGGTGTTCATTGGGTTTGTGAACGATGCTATCTGACACACTCAGAGGATTGCCTCTGCAACTTGGGTGATTTTCACACCTCAGGGCCAATTGCTATCTTCAGGAGGTATCTATTTAGGCGACACCACAAACAATGTCTCCAAATACAACATAGTTTTTGAGTTTCTTCGTGACGCTTTGTCGCTTGGTATCTCTCACCTCCGGGTCTATTTAGACACTTAGCTGGTTGTGTCTCAGTTAAATGGAGTCTATCACATTCATGATCCTACTCTACACTGATGGTTCCTTAGGGTACATCTCTTAGTACAAAGCTTTGATTACATTACATATATCCATGTTCCTAGGAGATTGAATCAAGTTACAAATACTCTAGATAATCATTTATTAGATTGGCATCTTGCACACATGTAAGAAAAAGCGCACACACACATGTAAATACATTTTCAAATAAGTGTAATCCATAAAACACAAAAATATAAAAATCTATATATATATCGCAAAGCACTAGAGTACATAAGTGGGCGGAAGCACCTGAAAAAAAAAATGTGTCTAGTAAAGAGTCATAGGGATTATGCCCTCAAAAATATACAAATGGTGCCCTCGTCACATAAAAAGTCTAGTATAAGCTAAGGGTGGGCTCTGTGATAGTGAAAAACGACGTTAGCTAGACGCCAAAAAGCTGGAACTAGGTCCATGGTACCCCAACAACACGAGTCTGTACAGACTATGGGAGATCCTTGATCTCTGCCATGGGGACTATCCAAGTAAGCACGGTAAGGTTCTGCTGTACCCATCTCAAAACTCTCTCAACCTCCCCAGTTAGAGGTCCCCCTGTTGCTACTGGTTTACCATCCATGGCTGGCCCTGCCTCTGGTCGAGGACGCCACCTAGTCCTCGTGAAGTTTGTTGGGCGCATTGGCCCCATGTCTGCACATAACCAAGACATACATGTCAAATACTTTGGTATATAAAAAAATGATATATATAAAAAGACATAAAAATTAAATAACATGAAAAACAAGCATACCTAGCTCTCCTCACACCGCTCTGGGAGGTACGCCCATGTCAGAGTCTCTTGAAAAGTCGATTCTGGCATAGGGATAGTCCTCTATCACCGGGATCTGCCAAGACCACCAGTCAAAAAACTTGTCGTCAAAGGCCTCAATAGTCCTCCCTCCCCCCTGTCATGGAAAAAATGCCACCCATATGCATACTATTGGAGAAGAGGCTATGTTCCCCCGTACTGTCTTCCTCGGACTAAGACTATGTACCCTCTCGAAGAAGAAAGAACACACAATAGTCCCAAACCCAAAGTTTCTATGCCTCCTCATATGACACTCTGTAAGATTCTGTTTCATGCAATCCAGTAAAGTAGTACTCTAGTAAAACAATTGTGCATTTAAGCATTGAACCACACAATTCATGTGCACCCGGGAAGCCTGATGTAGAGCTGCAGATCCAGTGATCCACCCAATAAGAAAAACTATCACTTTTAGTGATAGGTCTGAGATCTTGTTTATCGACACATGTGTTCCCATTTTGTCAATACCAGATTCACAGTGGAGTCCAATCAACTTCGCTATGTTGTGAGGCTTGGAGGGAAAAGTGAGAAAATTGACTGGGTCCCCTCTCTTTGAGAGGCCAGTCAGGAATTAAATATCCCCAGTCGTTGGAGTCAATGACTGCCCCTCAATCATGAAGGCCTCTGTGTCAGGATGCCAATAATCAACCAAGGCATTCAGTATCCTGGGTTGTGCCCGCATGAATGAACATTGGAAGAACTTTAATAGACCACATTGATCCAATACGACAGTAGCAGCAGGGTCCTCACTGACCAAAAATACAATGTCCTCATTCTCTCTCTCTCTCCAATGAACATACATCCTACAAATTACAATTTCAAGAGAGATTAGCTCTTGCATGTTTTTATTTTTTTCTCATCTTAGAGGGTATATGCGGGCTGTAATACACACAGTCACGAGTGCATGCATGCAATATTTTCTCTGCACGCGTGCAAATGCGGGATGTCATAGGACAGATTGCGTATACGTAGGGCTGACCTTTTAAAGGGTCAACACCCCCTCAAAAAACTAAAGAAATGCATAAATGAAGAATTGAGATGCAAGGGGGGTTAGTATGTACTTACTTGGTCCAATCAGAAGTTCATTCCATCCACCGAAGCTCCCAGAATCAACTCTTTCGACAAAGGGGTGTTTTTGGCTCCACAATCCATTTCTCAATTAACAATGGTGATAATGAGCTGCTAGCTTCTATTTATAGAATTTTTGGCCCCTTTTTTTCATTTTTTCACCCTTTTGTCATTTTTTATAAATTAAATTTCATTTAACATGGTTCAGGAGTTTCTTATGGATTGTTACGATAAGAGTTACTTTGGGTATTGGGAAACTTTTGGAGTTTTGGGTCATTTTCAAGGTCTTTTGGTAAAAAGTCATTTTTCCAACTTTGTGCATGTAAGATAGGATTCCACCTCCACTTGTTGTACCTCGTTTCCTTTTTCTCTTTGCCATAGGCTCGATTCCACTGAATTGTGACACTGAATCATCATTGCTTCTTTAGAAGTGTCATTTTTTAGTGGTAGAGCCTAACACTTCATGGATTCCCTAGATATATCTTGGTTGCATTTTGGTGTCCATGCCGTCATTAATGACTATAGGCTCGAGAGTCCTTATTAGTTTTATCCTGATTATGAGTTTGAGATTCATTTGCATGATGAAAAATCACTCTTGACCTCACCCTCGGGACTCCCAAAAACACAACGGGTCTTCTTTTAAGCCCTTTTCAGACCGTCTAAAAATGAAAATATTTCCAAGCGACCTTGTTGACCTTCACGCTCGCTAAACTGAAATTTGAAGTCACATATGCTTGGCAGTAGTTTACCTCTTTTTCGATATGGATAGTCAAGTCTATGAATAAAGGTATACTCTAGGAGTTTTGGTTCCCTAGAAGAGTATTCTCAGGTATGATTTTAACCCTTTTTCGGGCCCGAGGGACTAAATTTATGAAAAAGGAACCCCCACAGAGTCCATAGTGTTACAGGTGAATCCCCCTGTGGACAAGTGGATTCCCTCTTGGTCTCTAGACTCCTAAGGCAAAGAAATAAAAGTGCTTAACGTGGACACTGACATCCTTTTAGATCTAACTAAGCCAATGTATGAAGAGGAAGAAGAAAAACGTACCTTTTTAATGGCATTTGTCCTCGCACTGTCCAAGTTGAGCTTCGATCCTAAGCTCCCTGATAACTCCTGTAAAACAAACAAAGATAAAACAAGATTCCTATTCTACTGATATTATCTCAAAACCAGATCTATCTACTAGAGACAAGTTCATGTGGAACAAACACAAACTTGAAAGAAACAGGCCAAGCATATATGTATATTAATGAGGACAAAATGAAGAATACTTACAAACCTTTGATGAAGGTGCAATAGCTTCTTCCAACTCTCTTTGTCCAACCCTTTTCTCAAATAATCCACAATCAAAATGATGATGCCTTACTGTTCATATTTCTTATGAGATCATAAGTTTGATGCTTCTAAACTCTATCCTTCATGTCAATACCACTTATGAGATCATAAGTTTGGTATCTCCAATTTCTCTATCCTCCTTTCACCATGAGAAGGCCTCCTTATATAGGCTTGGAGAGGCCAAACCACTTGAGATATCCTTGGGATAATTTGAGGATTCTTCTCTTTCAGTTGTGGATCTTCCCTAAGATCATGCCTTGACCTCATATTTGAATCCAACCAACTTCAAAAATTGAGGGGATTCTTCCCTATTTTAGCTCAACAAACCAAAAATGTGCTCAGAAAAGGTAGCACTCCCACAAAAGGGTACATATAGAATTTGAACGCTCCCCCAAAGAGGCCTAGGGAGCACTGTCACTCCCTGACAGTGGGTAGGGTAGTGCTTCCCTCCAAAATCCATTTTTTTGTTGTTTTTTTAGTGGCAAAAGGCTTGTACTCCTTCTCAAGTCATTTCTCTTCTTCAAAACTAGTCTTTGAGGTGTCTTAAGTGTATTTGTGATGTCGTTAGAGGCACAACATAGGAAAGATGGCAGTGTGATGTTTGTGACACTTGCAACACTTGTAGTCAAGATGCGACACTTGTGAACAAGATGCGGTACTTACAACACTTGTAATGACGACACTTGTGACACTATTGAAGTGAGTAGTTTTGATGTGTAACACATAGTTAAGCTCTTTTCAGATTCCCTAAAATTGAAAAGATCACTGAGTGATCTTATTCCTTCACAGTTGTTAAAATGGTCCAGAAGAACATTCTTGATGGAGTCCATAGTTAAGTTCTTTTCATTCTAAAAAATGAAAAAATTGCCGAGTGATCTTGTCTTTATCACACTCGTTAAAATGGTTTTGAATAGACGTCTGGTCGGTGCTAGTTTACCCCTTTTTCGAACCTACTAGACTATATTCTAAAAAGGTACCCCAGTGGAGTCTCCTTTTATGCTTTTTCAGAATCTCTAAATATGAAAAACCTCCGAGCTTACCTTCTCTAGGCTCGTTAAAATTANCCAGAAGAACATTCTTGATGGAGTCCATAGTTAAGTTCTTTTCATTCTAAAAAATGAAAAAATTGCCGAGTGATCTTGTCTTTATCACACTCGTTAAAATGGTTTTGAATAGACGTCTGGTCGGTGCTAGTTTACCCCTTTTTCGAACCGACTAGACTATATTCTAAAAAGGTACCCCAGTGGAGTCTCCTTTTATGCTTTTTCAGAATCTCTAAATATGAAAAACCTCCGAGCTTACCTTCTCTAGGCTCGTTAAAATTACATCGAAGGACATTACCGTTGTGTGTCTTATTAATCGTGTTTGCATACCTGTGTCTTTGGCCTAATGTCGTCTCCATGTTGCACTCAATTGAACCATATGAAACATGCCTTATATGCAAGCCCTGTAGCACTTTTCCTCTACGTATTGACACCTTGTCCCACAGAGGATTTTTCTCGAGTGTCCTTTTCCTACATATATCCCTTTTCTCTGAGCATCCATGTGTTCCCTGTGCTTGGAACTAGTATGTTTGCGACACTTGATCCTCCTTTGTAACGTAGCATTATTTTATTCTTTTTCAAGCTTTCCAAAATTATTGAAAAAGACAAAAAAATAAAATATACCCCAAAAAGAGGAAGGGAAAAGTATTTTCTTTTTATTGGCAGCACATCAAGTCACCCTTGGAAAAAGCACATCATTTTGTTTGTTCGTCAAGCCCTGTGATTTAATATGACCTTAGGAATCTGTTCTCGCTACATAGAGCCGTGTCCTCCTTCATTTGGTTATTCGTCCAAACATTTGGAGAGTTTGCGTTGCCTCCTGCATCGTGAAATTATGTCAACATTATGCTGCCTGAGTCTCATCATTTGTCATGATATTGTCCAAGGGAATTTTTTACCAAGCTTGTGTTAGCCCCTCTGCAGTTTGTCTCTTTCCCTCATGCCTGACCATCCCGAAAGTCCACTCAAGTCTTTGTTCAAAATCCATGAAGCCCTCAGCATGATCATCAAAATCCTCTAGTCCATTCCTGACAAGCCATCGAAGACCTCTGGGTAGCGAAGTTGTACACTCATATTACACTCCTACCCGAGTTGTGAATATTTTGAGGCTGTTGATAGATCTCTGAAGGCCTCATCTCTAGCCATCAGGCCTTATTATCTTCTTGAATATGGATACTATACATGTATACATTTTTGATTTCTAGATGTAGATCCGCTGTGTATTTCTTGTGGCTATACTTTATATAGTTATATGACATGGATTTGCAGTGTATTTGATTGGTAGCCATGATTTTATTTCATTCCAAGCATGGGTATGCCTGCCTCGGTGAGACAATTGTTATTTTGCAGATGACACCTCCCAAACTCTGGTCCCTGAGCTCACTTGTTTCGTACATTGGTGAAGACTGATAATGTAATTCGACCATCAGATGCTCTTCTGACCTCACACATTAGGGGGCATATGTTATAATCGTAAATTGCACCAGATATGCTTACTTGGAATTAGGCCATCTCATTTTACATCTTTTTCCAAGCCACTACTGAACAAATCTTCTTAAAAATGCCCTTTTTGAAGGCACACGCACCCTTCTCCACAACTGCATGCGTGTATACACTGGCTGTCCCAATACAACCCGCGTATACCTACAAAAGCACGAAAAATAGAAAGTTGCAGACAAAACTCACATTTTTGGGTAAGTTACCTAAACCTTTTGACTGCTCATAGCTGGTCACTCGACCAAATACCTAGCCCTTTCTAGCCTATAAAAGAAGGGGTAGGGATCCCATTTGGAAGGAGGAAAATAATTGTAAAGAAACTCTACCTGATTTCACATTCCCTTTGTCCCAACCTTTTGCAACTAGTGTTTGAAGAGAAGCATATACAAAAGCAGTTGGAGCACAGTTGAAGAGGAGCCTAGGAACAGATTCGAGGAGCAGTGGCTGATCTCACTATTGTAAGGTTACTCTTGTGAGATTAATAAAAGAAGCACTTTTCCTGTCCCACCATATGAGATTGTTAATGTTTAATATGGATTATATTTTGATAGAATCTCTAACCCATTAGTCCATAGATCACATGCATGTTTGGAATTCCTTGTTTGTCTATTTGTGAATGTAGTTGAGCTTTGGGAGGAGACTTGCAATCAAGGAGCAACCGAATGTTAAAAGGATCGACATCAAACACGGAAACTAAGGTACAATAACTTGATCTTTTTAACCTTGTATTTACACATGAATAATGGGGTTTATGATTGGGATGATGGTAAAAAGTAGGAGACTTTAGGTCATTTATGCATGCATTACAGAACCCTTAATGCTAGTCCGTAGGGGGATTTCCCACCCACAACACCTATCCTATCTAGGAGAAAATTGTCGTAACTGAATGAGTTGTAATTAAACTAAACTCTAATTATAACCCAATTAGATAGCTATCATGAAGGTGCAAAGTTAGAAACACATGCATACAAATACATAACCAGAAAATTCTAAATCATATTTTTGAATACATCAACAACTCATACACTCAGGACATAAAGTATTAGAAAGAGTAAAGAAACTGTAAAATTAACATAGATTGCATAAGAAAAGTCTATAAGTAAACATGTCATTACAACCCATGTGAGTAGCTAAAATTTTGCAGGAAATAGTTTCCAACAAACAGTAATACACATAAGTTCTTCTCTCTATCAAAGATGGCCCTGAGGGATTCTCATTATTAATTAACCCAATATTTTATCCAAAAAGAGTTGTAAAGTGTATACAAAGTTTGAAGAGCCCATTGAAAGTGGGACTCTCCCTTTATTTATACAAATATTTGCTAAATCCCAAGATGACTTCTTGTATTCCTCAAGAAGTTGTTACAAAAGGAAACCTTTCAGCTTCCTTGTCTAGCTTTGTGACACATGTAAGGAAAAAGACAAGGATGAAAATGGTTGGAAAGAGACAAACTGTAATATAGTTTAAAACAATTTTGAATTGATATTTTATCTTATTCATGAACTCTTATTGTGGATGTGCAGTTTTCGTATTCCCAACTAATCATACAAAGACATAACTCTATGGTATGCCAACTCCTCAAGAGAATCGTTATGCATGGTTGTGTTGTCTTTGAGGGGATGCATATCCTTTGATAACGTGCCCATGAATGCTTGAATCATAGTATGGAATTTGGTTGGTTGTATGAGATGCTACTCGATTAAGTACATCTTTAATTTGGTGGTTGACTTGGTAAATTATCTCCTGTGGTTTGTGCTTCTCTTTATTTTATCGACTAGTTCTTCCAATATGAGATTTTTTCCAAGATCTTCTAATGGGGGGAATCAACATGTCTTGATAATTTCTTGTGCTACTTTGTGCAATTGTGAACATATCACCATTGAGCTGGTTGTCTCTTTGTCGATTCTTTTTCCATATTTCTGACATCACTCCAATGCATAGAGATCTATATTTATTTGCATGAATGAAGGGAGAGGGAGTTCGATTGGTGCATCTAGGCTCTCTACGATCCATCTTTCAACATCTTCGATACCTTCCCAAATAGTGTTGTAATGCATATTCTTGGCTTGTCTTTGCTATGTTGGTAATGATGGTGGAAACTGTTCACTGAAATAAGTGCATATCGGTGTACATGTCAAAGATAGATTCTTCTATTTCTATTTTGACCTTCTTTTCACTAGCTTTGAAGCTTTGTAGGCTGCCCTCATCTATCTTTACCAGCTGAAGTTGTTCTTCTAGCTCTCTTATCCTTGCCTCCTTTTGCAAATTTTTGTGCCATAAGTTATGAACGTTATCCTCCATTTCATTCATGAAGGCGGTGCAAGTAGAAGCTATGGAGACTGGATCTTCATTGAAATTTCATGTTATAGGGGTTTTTGTGAGAACTGAAATTGGATTTCTGCCTATCATCGACACTTTCTTCACTTTATCTTGTACAATCCTTCCCAAAACTTTGTCATATGAAAATTTATTTAAATTGGGAGCTTCATTTTCCTTGAATGGGGTAAGGAATCCCAGAACTAGCCCGTTCAATGGAGTGTAAATATTGGAACCTATTGTAAATATCTCTAGAAGATCGATGTCCATCAGAGATGTCTCATTGTTTGTGGTTTTTTCATCCTCCTTGCATCATTATTATTCAACTGCTTTGTCTATAGCTTGCTTAGCTACCTTTTGCGCTACATCTAGTGCTGCTTTCACATCCACTGTCGCATTTTCAACTGCTTCCTTTTGTTTATCTTCTTTCTAGGAAACTACTTTTGCTCTTGCTTTTGTTCAGTCTGCTGCTATTGCCATTGCTGCATTGGCTTTAGCCTTGGTTTCATCTTTGTCAGTATTCCTCTTCTTCTCAGCAATGCCATTCTTCTTATTTTGGAATTTTTATTTAAGCCCCCCTCTTCTTATCTGCTATTGTTTGTTCTTCCTTTGTAGATCCCAACTGCACAAATGTAGTTGCAGTAGATTTTTGTTGGCCCTTGACCAAGTTTTGAGGATCCTTGGTCAGGTTTGACCTATTTTTGAGACTTCGATAGGATGTCAAAGGCGGAGCGCAAGACAAAGCAAAGATCACAGGATCTCGGCCCCTTTGTAGGGATTTTTGGGTTTTGGGATTATGTAACGGGTATGGGAATGCCGACCCATGGGTTTACCCATGCTTAGGCCTATTTTGTAATGTATAAATAAGTAGCTAGGCGAAGTAATTATGGAGCTACAAGTTTGATCTGTGTGATCGAAAGTGCTAAGTGTTGAGTAGAGATTTCTTTTGTATGAGGCTTGCAGAGCTCAGTGCAAGCGAGTGTAAGAGATTGAGAAGAGGCTTAGTGCTATAACCTAGCCCGGGGAAGGAGGATCTAGTGAGGTGCACAAATCTCCTGTCCTTTGCGGAGTAGGGTTTTTCTGGCTCTGTGCATGTAACTGATTGAAGAAGATAATAAAGAAGACAAAGAGTTTGTGGACGTATCCCCAGGGTGGGGGTGAACCATGTAAATTCTATGTTTCTCTGCTTTGTGCAATGTATTGAAGTGTTTATATGCTACCTTGCTTAGTGCTTCGATATAGATGAATGGTAGATAAATATGTTAATGCTATGTGCTTAATAGTATGGATTCATACTAGATATGGCCTATGTGGATGTGCTTAGTGCTTGAATATAGTAGGTTTGGTTGAATACTGCAATGCTCTATAATTAGGGTTTAACTGCACTGTAAACTAAGACAGGATATTGGTGAACTATAACTGCTAAGTGCCTTGTTAAGGTGTTATAGTCATAGATCTGTGCCCCAGCTAAGGTTGTAGACACTGGATTCCTACAACCACCCCTGCCTCTACCTTGGGTGAGACTTCATCTGCTTCACAGGTGTTGGTGAAAGGGATAATAGTTAGGGTTTTGTTGGTGCATTGTAGAATTGAAACCTGGGTCTTCCCTTGTGCTAAAAAATGGTTTCGTTGTCGGGACTGAAACTGTGATTGTTGGGAACTGAGGAAGAAGAATCTCTATGTGAAGACCAGGACTGAAACTATGATTTCTGGGTACTAAGGAAAGATAATCTTTGTGAGAAGATCCGACCTGGAATTGTGAAATCTCTGTGCGTAGATCTGTCGCTCTAGTGCACAGTATTCTACTCTATCTGTGAAGCTATGTGCTAAGAAAAGAAGTCAGATCTGAAGAAAAGAGGTAAGATATGAAAGCTTTGTGCTCTAAGAAAGGTAAAAGTGAGAATTTTTTCTTAAAGAGGTAAGCTCTGTAAGCTCTGTGCTTTGTTAAAAGTAAGATAAGTGGAAATTTTTGTTTCAAAAGTATGGATCTAGGTATGTTTGATAATATTTTTCCTCGCTTGAAAACTAGGGCACTGATAGATGAAAGAAAATTTGATATGAGTAGATATGATAAGAACAATGAAAGATATGTTATACCTATGCATAGAGAGTGTTGGCCCTTGACCAAGTTTTGGGAGATCCTTGGACAATTTTGACCTATTTTGGGACTTCGATAGCCTGTTGAAGACAGAGCGCAAGACGAAGCAGAGACTGCGCGATCTCGGCCCCTTTTTGAGTCCTTTTTGGGATTTGGGATTATGTAATGGGTATGAGATGTTGGCCCATGGGTTTACCCATGTTTAGGCCTATTTTGTAATGTATAAATAGATGTCTAGGCAATGTAAGGGAAGAGAGATACATATCCATGTGATATTGAGCTAAGTGCTAAGAAAGAATGAATGGCTAAGTGCTAAGTAAGGGTTGTAAGTGCTCTGTGCATACTATGTGAGACTTGTAGAGCTATGTGTAAGTAATTGTAAGAAGCCTTGGTGCTGTACCCTAACTCGAGGAAGGAGGATCCGACGGAGTGCGTGCAGATCTCCTGTCTTCTGCAGAGTAGGATTTGGATGCTATGTGCCTGTAAGAAGATTGAAAAAGATAATAAAGAAGAAGAGTTGGTGGACGTAGCCCCAGGGTGGGGTGAACCACGTACATGCTGTGTTTCTATGCTTTGTGCCATGTGTTGATGTGTTTATGCCTTTATTTGCTAAGTTCTTTGATATAGATAGATAGATCTATTTATGCTTTGTGCTAATGATGTATATGGATGTAGATATGACCTATGTGAATATGCTTAGTGCTTGAATATTTTAGATCTAATCTATCTCATTATGATAAGTGCTTAGATACATCGGATCTGAGTGAATGATGTGATGCTCTGTTTCATCCGTGCAGTAGATAGTGGTTAAATATTGATGAACTATCGGTGCTAAGTTCTTTGTTAAGTATTAGAATCATAGATCTATGTCTCAGCTAAGGTTGCAGACACTTGAGTCCTACAACCACCCCTGCCTCTACCTCGGGTGAGACTTCATCTTCTTCATAGGTGTTGCCGAAAGTGCCAATAGTTAGGGTTTTGTTAGTGTGCTTTTGTAGCACTGAACCCTGGGTCGGCCCCTGTGCCAAAAAATGGTTCCGTTGCTGAGACCTGAAACTGTGATTGCTGGGAACTGAGGAAGAAGAAGATTTGTGCAAATATCTGGACTGAAACTATGGAAGCTCTGTGCATATATCTGTCACTCTAGTGCACAGTATTCTACTTGATTTATAAAATCTCTGTGCTAAAGAAAAGAATCCCGATCTGAAGAAAAGAGGTAATATCTGCAAGCTCTGTGCTAAAGAAAGAAGCCCGATCTGAAGAGAAGAGGTAAGATCTGCAAGCTCTGTGCTCTGATAAAGGTAAGAATAGTGAAAAATTCTAGATCTGAAAGATTTGTTCTTTGTAGAAGTAAGATAAGTGGAAATTTTTGTTTCAACAGTATGGATATCGGTATGTTTGATAGATTATATCCTAGCTTGAAAACTAGGGCACTAATATATGAAAAAAGGTTTGATATGAGTAGATCTGATAAGAACAATGAAAGATATGTTATACTTATGCATATAGAGAATGTTTGGACTAACAATTGGATGCAGGATCCTAGAAAGAAATGTTTGCAGGTTAGCTACCATGATCCTAGCGTGCAATACAAGAAAGGATGGGGATCATTTAAAAGAAAGAGAGGATTAAACTTCTATTACAGTTGTAGAAAACTGATACATCTTGCTAAGGAATGCCCTAGGAGAAGACCTAGTTTTCTTTGCTGCAAAGCTATGGACCATGAAGTATTGGATTGTCCTAGAATGATTGCTAAGCTTGAAGGAATGAACATGAGAAAATAAAACCCTAAGGCAGATCTAGAAATGGGAGAACACCAGAAAGAATCAGAGAAAGTATTGCTACATATGAAAGAAACCCTGAATGATCACCGACATATCGGTTTATCAGAGATCTTCAAAGAAAAAGAATGCCTTGAAGCAAGAATAGGAGACTTCGACATTGACTGTATTCTAGACGAGGAAAAATAGGTGAATATCATGACATAAAGAACTTGGGAACTTTTAAGAAAGCATGCTATGATTCCTTCATTGGGAGGAATAAGGTTATTTAGAGGAAAGCTGATAAACCTATGTGGAAATCTCACCCGGATACCTATGAATGCTAATGGAACTTCGATAGATGAGGAATTTGAAGTTGTTAAATTTATTGAGGACATCAATCCATTTACTATGTTGCTCGAAAAACCTTGGATTGAAATAGATCAGGCCAGAAGAAAATAAGAAGAAGAAGTTTTAGAGCAGCAGAAGAAAGAGTTAAAAGAATTCATGACTAGAAGGATCACACACTTGATTGAAGAACAAAAGAACATATCGAAGCTATTTAACACCAGAAACCTTGATGTCGAAGTTTCAAGAAAACTAGAACATCCACAGAATATTGAAGTACCTATTCCAGATAAAGAAAAAGTATCACCCTCGAATCTTAGGAAAGAATCTCAACAATGCGAAGTAACTATGACAAAAGAAGTTACGAATCAGAATGGAAAAATATATACCAAGACAAAGCTCACTGGGAAGAAGGCTAGGAAGCTAAGTAAGAAGAGAGCTAAGATTGACAAGTTGCAGAAGGTTCCAGAGGGAACTTTGCAGAAGGAAAATTTACAAAATTGGAGCTTCATCTGAATATCATAATGATGTCACATGGCACTTCACCATGGCGAAGAAATATAACCATTTGGTCGACCCACCAAACAGGCAGAAAGGCATTTATGGTTTGTTACCAGCCGTAATGAACAAAACATTGTTAATGAAGGCTTCTCACCCATTGTAAGAGATCCATTACCAAGTTTTCTATTTATCTTGTCACACCATGCATCGAGAACACTTTTGCTAACTGTGAATCTAATCCCATAGACTCATTGCTTTTACACAGTGATCATTGCACCATTGCCCTCTATCCTATTGCAGTGTCTAAGTTCCTCCTTGAAACCAAGATTTCCAACCCCGACTGTGTATGTCAGGTGAGTTCAGCACCGAAGAGAAAGTTGTTGAAGAAGTTCTGTTTGAACTCATGACTGAAAGATTCATGTCGATGTCTATAGGTGTACAATCTTTATCAATGATAATGATGCAAGCCTCTCCGTTGACTGCTCATGGATCCAGACCATCCCGAATGTTAGCACAAATTATTGCCAATTGGTGTTTTCTTCCGGTTTTGGGCCCCTGGTGTAAATGCATAGAAGTGGGATTTGAAAACCAGTAGAGTGTGTTTTATTCAAAGGCTGCAGCCATGAGCGCCGAGCATAGCCCACAGAAGAATCCCATTTCTGGCTTAAAATCAAGCGAGTAGGCACTTTGTCTTTCAACGGTGAGGATCCATAGATGGGGCAGATCGATGACCATCGGGTAAGTTTGGGTCACAAAGTTGCAGGTGGTCAAGCGCCTAAGCTCATCTCCTATAGCCAAACTCATGAAACGATCAAGCCATTTYGGTATTTTGGCTACCAGGACTTCAACATACAAGGGTCTCTCCTCCTAACATCATGTATCCTCGGTGCGTGAAATCCTGAAAGAGCCAGGATCGTCGATCAAGAAATGATCTAGGCCATGCATCCAATGGGACATGTGGTGCACGATCAAGATTTTTCGGCTATCGGGGCATCAAGAGAACAGAGGGTCTCTTCCTTCCACTGCATTTCAGAATTTCGAAGCCCGAAATGCCGAACGGGTCCAGGCCAGAGGCTTTCCCACATTTGAGAAGTGATCTAGGCTGTTCATCCAATGGGACACATGGCACATGATCAATCCATTTTGACTATTGGGACTTCGAGAAAGCATAGGGTCTCCTCCTTCCACTGCATTTCAAAATATCGAAGACCAAAATACCGAAAGGGTCCAGGATAGACGCAGTCCCACATTTGAGAAGTGATCTAGGCCGTCCATCCAATGGGACACATGGCACGCGATCAAGCCATTTCGGCTACCAGGACTTAGAGAGAATAGAGGGTCTCCTCCTTCCACTGCATTTCAGAATCGTCGAAACATGAAATCCCGAAAGCGCCTTTGAATATAGGCACAGGTTCACAACCCATGGTCACTTGGGGTGATAGAAAGAACTGTGCAAAGGACCAAAGTGTCGAGTTTAGCTACAGAAGGGATCACTGCATTCTCTAGGTACCAGTTCAACTCGACCTCGATCTTGGTCCCTGCTAAAAGTAAGCAAAGGTGGGGGAAGGTAGTTGAAACCTCGACTCACTCATTAAATGCAAAGCATGAAGGTTCCGACAGGCAGTCTTCCTGATATAGTCCTGTATGCTGGTTTTTTTTTAAGAAGCCATGCCGAGTCCTCGTCTAACCAGAGGAGTCTGCACATGCTATTTTAGCCTTTAATGTTTCAGTTACCCCCCCTGCAAAGGCCATGCAAAGTTAAGGTGACGTATGACGAAGGAGTTCAGGCTAGATTTGACTGAAGAGACGCCACGCCCTAAAAGTTCTTAGATGCCTCTGTTGGGCGGATGTTTAGGAGTATATTTACTCAGTTTTTGTATTTTTGTAAGGATCGATGGTAGAGCATAGCTCTCGATTGTAAAGATTTAATCTAGCCTCTGGTTCTCTGGTTATACAAGAATAGTTGAGACTTCTTGTTTAATGGCAGCCAACTTCTTCTTTTCCTTTTTCCCTCTGAATCTGAAAGCCCGAGCATGGATGATCCAGTCGAGTGTTGTATAGCTATATAATGTAGGTTTGATTATATCAGTTCTACAATCTTTTTTAGGTTCATTTTGAAGTTTATTTGGCTCTGAGAGGATCTCATATCCGAGACTTTTCCTCTTTTGTGAAGACTGCTGGAAGACCAGATGTCCAGAGAAGACTTTATTTCCCCTCTCTTTCCCTCCACTTACCACTATCATTATTACTGGTTTAAGTTAGGTCAAGACCTCATATGTCACTACTATTCTAGCCTAGTTTTTTGAGTTATAACAATATGATTTTGAGTTTCTTTCCATTTGATCAATCTCTACAAACAAATCGTGACATAAAATTGATGGGTGTCGGGCTCTCCTCCTGCTGCAATCTAGGAGTGACTTCCGATGCTAACATTTCTAGCGTCGTTGCCGGGGACGAAGCTGAAAATTTTCCCCGAGATTGAACAACATCGAGCCTCTGATTCTAAAGGTGCATTAGGCATCAGAGCCTTTGAATATTGCTACTGTGCACCTGGTGACTCCATTGTGATGACTCCACTATGGCGAACCTGCCTTTTTAATTGTGGCTTTCAGAGGTAGACACACATGGTCCCATCCACAAATGCCTCTAGCTACGCCTGAAGCTGAGGTGTAGGATAATTTCATAAGAGAAAATCCCCCCCAAGGAGAAACTTCCATTGCCAAACCAGGTATTTTTCCGTCTCCTTTTGTAGAAATTCCTTTTTCTTCTCCTCAGGTTCACAACAATTTTTTTTCTGAAACCTCCCATTTCCTGAATTTCAAAAGTGTTCCTGCCGAGTTGTCTCCTCCTGGTTTTGGACTAGAGGGAGAAACCCTTGTCACTTGCCTTACCCCTGTAAGCCTATTTCCAGTATCCCTGATTCAAGATCCTTCCCCTTTGAGTTCTCCTCCACCTAATATCCCTATGGCAGGAGAAAATCCCCCCATGACCAGAATGGAGGCTATTATAGTCGCCAAGTATTCTCCCCTATTGCTACCCTAGCCTCTCAATGCCCTTCCAGCAGATGGCTACCTCAAGCAGCTGCCCAAGTTTATAGGCAAGGGGGACATAACTGCAATAGAACACCTTGAAGCCTTTTATAGTTTTACAAACGACCATGTCATCATGCATGTAGATGTGTGGATTGTGATTTTTGTCCATAGCCTTGAGGGTGAGGCTAGAAAATGATTTAGGGCCTTGCCTCCTAAATCTATTAATGGGATTGAGGCTTTGGATAATGCCTTTTTGAGACAGTGGGGAGACAAAAAGGAATTCATGTATTACATGAAAGAGTTTGGATCTTTGAAGAGAAAGGAAGGAGAGTCTATTTCTGACTTCTCCAAAAGATTTAACAAAATGTACAATAAAATCCCTGCTGAGATTAAGCCCTCAGAAGCCTCTGCGAAAATCACTTATGCTAGCGTTTTTGATCCCGATTTCTGCCTCCTATTGAGGGAAAGGAGAGCCACCACTCTGGCACACATACAAGACATGGCCGTAGAAGTACAGTCTAATATATTGGCTATTGAATGACTCAAGAGTAAGGCTGATAGAGACATACCTAGGAGGAGAGATAAAGCCTCCTCATCCCATTCCTCTCCCCTTCCTCCTCAGATGGATGAGGTAACTAAAGTGCTGAAATCTCTTTCAGCTAGGATGGAAAGGTGGGAGTTAGAGGGGAAGCCCGTGTACATAAATCCCCAGAATACGGATAACAGAGGTTTTAGGAGGCCTAGTAACAATGTGCCACACGCCTCCCCAAAGGAACAAAGGAGCATAGACAAAGATGATCAGAGGATTCAGACCCCTCTCCAAAACAACATAGCTTCTCATGAGGAAGGAGAGGAGATAGAAGAATTCGACCCTGAAATTCACTGCATTGAAGACACCTCCCCTTTTCCCCATTTGACTCAATATGCATATGAAGAATCCCTTATGAGCATCCAAATCAATGAGTTGGGTAAAGGGGAGAAGGCCAACAACGTCCCTAACAGATAACATCTCCAGTCAAAGAAGAAAGATGATATTTTTGACTGCCAGGATCAACCCCTTATAGCAGAAAGGCCTGCTAAAGCTGTTGCAACAACTACTAAAGAAAAGAAAGCTTAGAATACTTCGTCAGTAGCCAAAGAGCCTATTTCCAGGGAACCTCCTAAGCCCCTCTCCTCTTTAGTTTTGAGCGTGATATTCAGAAGATCAGAATTCCTGCACCCCTCTTAGAACTAGTTAAAAATGAAGAATTCAAAAGGTCCCTCTCTAAGATATTACAATCCGAGCCCCCCCAACCTTCCACAGACTCAATAAATATTCAAGATGAAAATCCAACAGTTGTCTTAGGTCCCATGGTAGAAGACAAAGATGATTCACCCCCTCCCTTCTACACATCCCTGAACATACATGATAAGGTGCTGCGTAATTGCCTCATGGATTCAGGGGCTTCCCACAACCTTATGCCAAAAATAGCCATGGAAGAATTGGGACTGAAGGTGATGAAGACTTACCATGATTTATACTCTTTCGATTCAAGGAGGGTGAAATGCCTCAGAGTCATCAAAGACTTGGTCATCTCTTTGTTTCAGCTGCCAATGAAAAGTGTGGTCATGGACATTGTAGTAGCCGATGTTCCTCCCAAGTTTGGCATGCTGTTGTCAAGATCTTGGATTAAAAAGGTTGGAGGAACATTACAAATGGATCTCACATATGATACCATTCCAGTACTTGGAGGGGAACATAGGAGGTTGTATAGAGAGGCCCAACTGGCCTACATTGTTAGCGATGAGGCAAACCCCACCAATCACCCTATCTTTGCACTAGACACTGATTTGGGATCTAGTTTGTTGCAACTCACTAATGCTCCTGAAGCCCGTTTTCAAGTCAGAAGGTAGCCCCCTTTTAATCATGAGATGAATCCTCCAACCACCTCTGTTTGGAAGATGTTTTTCAATGGGGCTTCTTCTATTGAAGGCACCGACATGGGAGTGGTGTTGGTGTCACCTTGTCAGGAAACCATGTCCCTGTCATTCAAGCTAGAATTTGAAGCCACCAATAATGTGGCAGAATATGAATCTCTGGTTCTGGGTTTAAGGGCCACAAAGGAGATGGGGATAGAGGAGATAGTAGTGTTCAGAGATGCTGAGATGATTATTCAGCAAGTCGAAAATTCTTATCGAGCCAAGCATCCTCGGCTCAAGAGCTACAAAAATGAGGTGTGGGACTTGATTGACAATTCCTTCTCAACTTTCAACATCTCTTTTATTCCAAGGGAGAAAAATGCTTTGGCTGATTCCTTAGCCGTTTTGGTGAGTTTGTTCAGGATCCCTCTGCCACCTAAGAGAAAATATGATGTTGAGATAAAATATAGGCCATCTGTACCGGACAATGTCAAACATTGGAAGGTATTTTGAGACGATATGGAAATCAAGAATTTTTTGCAGGCTGTCGACGAATTTTCTGCGTTGCACATTGATCAAGACCCTGACCTTGAAGGTCACCCTTTCCCTAAGGTATTTTTAAATAAAATTTCTAATCACCAGATTATTCAGCTGCATAGCAATCACATTCCGAAGGGTCTAGTCCCGTTAGAAAGATTGTTCGATGGTAATGATGTGGAAGTAAGGGGTGAAGTTTCGAATGAAGATGCCGATTCAGCTGAGTGTAACATTGGAACACATGAGAAGCCTAAATTTGTCAGGTTGTCAAGCAGCCTGACCAAAGAATAGAGAGCCAAATATACTGAGCTATTAAGAGAATTTTCTGATGTGTTCGCATGGACTTATGAAGACCTCAAGACATATGACACGTCTATCATTGAACAAAAGATCCCACTAAAGGGGAGGCTAAACCATTTAGGCAGAAGTTAAGACAGGTAAATCCCATGTTGCTACCTATCATGGAGAGAGAAGTAAGGAAGCTGTTAGATGCACAAATCATTTTTCCCCTGAGATTTTCTGAGTGGGTAGCCAATTTGGTCCTGGTAAGGAAGAAAAGTGGTGAAATCAGGCTCTATGTTGACTTCAGGAACCTGAACCGAAGCTCAAAGAAGGACAACTATCCCTTGCCTAACATGGGACACATATTGCAGAAGGTAACTGGTGCATCCAAGATATCCATGGTTGATGGATTCTCTAGGTATAATAAGATATCAATCATGCCCAAGGACAGAGAGAAGATGACCTTCACCACTCCCTGGGGGACATTTATGTATGCCAAGATGCCGTTTGGACTTATGAATGCAGGAGAGACTTTTCAATGAGCTATGGGTATGGCCTTCATAGGAGAGAAAGACCATTTTGTGGTGATCTATTTGGATGACATCACAGTCTTCTCTAGGTCTGATATGGAGCACTGCTGTCACTTAAGGAAGGTTTTCCTGAAATGCCGGAAGTTTGGCCTTTCTTTAAATCCCAAGAAGTCTGTTTTTGCTATGAAGGAGGGTAAGTTGTTAGGCCATATAGTATCAACAGAGGGAGTGAGAATTGATCCCAACAGGGTAGAGGCAATTCATACCCTGTCACTTCCCAGATCTAGGAAGGAAGTTTAGGCCTTTTTGGGGAAGATTGATTTTCTGATGAGATTCATCTCAAATTTTGTCGAATTGGTGAAATACATCACAACCATGCTGAGGAAAGGAAATGAAGTAAAATGGACTGCTGAGCCCAGAGAATATTTCGTCCAAATAAAAAGGGCGTTGACTGAGGCACCTGTGCTGATCAGTCTTAACTATTCCAAGGATTTTCTAATTTTTTCGTTCGCTTCTTTTGATACAGTAGCAGCAGTCTTGTTGCAGAAAAATGAGGAAGGTCAAGAGAAGCCCATTTCTTTCTTCAGCAAGGCATTAAGAGATGTAGATATCAAGTATGAAATCATGGAGAAACAAGCTTATGCCTTAGTGAAAGCTCTCAAAGCTTTCAGAGTCTATGTCTTGCACTCAAAAGTGACTGCATACGTGCCTTCAACATCTGTGAAAGACATCCTTATATAGCTTGATGTAGATGGAAGAAGAGGTAAATGGATCGCCAAGATTTTGGAGTCTGACCTAGAGATAAAGCCCACCAAGCTGGTTAAAGGGCAGGGTTTATCCAAGATGTTGGATAAATCTAATTGCAGGGGTTTGGGGGTTAGCTTCATAAATACTTGCTCAGAAAATTAGCTAGCTGAGTCATCCATCAAAATCTCTCACGACGTCTCATCACTAGTAGAATGCACCTGGTACCGAGACATTTTGTACTTTCTGCAAGAACTGAAGCCTCTTGATGGAATGGGTAAGAGTAAGGCAAGAGATTTAAATCTCAAGACGATAAGGTATTGCCTCATTGACCAAGTCTTGTACTGGAGAGACCCCCTAGGGGTGTTGTTGAGGTTTCTGAGCCCACAGGAAGCCCAGAAAATTATGTTTGAGTTCCATGGCAACCTTTGTGGAGGGCATCATTTTTGGAATACCACAACTCACAAAATTATTAGGGCTGGGTACTACTGGCCCACCTTGTTCACTGATGTCTGTAGAGAAGTTAGAGCTTGTATCAAATGCCAAATGTTCTCAGGAAAGAAGCAGCTCAACTCGTTGCCACTAAAGCCTGTGGTAGCTTCAACACTTTTTCAACAGTGGGGGTTGGACTTCATTGGGGAGATTCATCCTCCTTCAAGTGGCCAACACAGATGGATCCTAACTGCGACAGACTATTTCACTAAGTGGATAGAAGCAGCCCCCACCAAGAGTGTTTCTCACAAGGTTATTATCAGCTTCCTAGAGGATATCATAGCCAGATTTGGCTGTCCCAGCATAATTGTCACTGACAATGCTACTTCTTTTAGGTTTGAGCCTCTGATTAAGTTCTGTGAACAGTTCAAAATTTCACTGATTCACTCCACCCCCTATTATCCTCAAGGAAATGGACTGGCAGAGTCTTCCAATAAAAGCCTAATCAAGCTCATCAAAATATTGTTGGAGGAAAATAAGAGGGCATGGGATTCAAAGCTCAAATTATCTCTATGGGATGATCGAGTGACAACGAAAAAGTTCCTGGGAACCTCACCTTTTCAGCTGGTTTATGGGATGGAGGCTATTTTTCCCACTCAACTCGCGTTACTTGTAGTGAAATTTTTCTAGGATCTTGAAGGAGAGCTAGATCATATGGTCAGAAGGATTCATCAAATAGTGGAGGTGCAATAGATCGTGGAACAGGTGATGGATGTGGCCCATATTCATCAACAGAAGGTCAAGCAGGCTTTTGACAGGAAGGTCACAAAGAAGGAATTTGAACTCGGGGATTTGGTGCTTAAGTGGGATGCACCCAGGTAGGATACGAACAAACACAACAAGTTTGATGCCCTCTGGATCGGGCCCTTCAAGATCACTGAAGTATTCTCGAACAACACTTATAAGTTGCAGGATTTGGAGGGTGATGAAGGTTTTAATGGCCCAGTAAATGGGCATTTCCTAAAAAAATGTTTTGTTTGAGCCGAAGGTGGCTCCTCGTTTTGTAAATATTGTCCTTTTAGTTGTTTATTTATTTATTTTTGTCTTAATAGATGACTCCATAGCCCAACAACAAGGCACTGAAGCCACAAATGAGTTCTTAGAGCATCGCAGGGATGAATCTATCCCCCTTGGAGCCTCATGTTATCACAAATTCTTGCCAGTTGGTGTTTTCTTCTGGTTTCAGCCCCCTGGTGTAAATGCATAGAAGTGGGATTTGAAAACCAGTCAAGTGTGTTTTATTCAAAGGGTACAGCCTTGAGCGCCGAGCGCAGCCCATTTTAGGCTTAAAATCAAGCGAGCAGTGACTTTGTCTTTCAACGGCGAGGATCCATAGATGGGGCAGATCGACAGCCATCGTGTAAGTTTGGGTCACAAAGTTGCACGTGGTCAAGTGCCTGAGCTCATCTCCTATGGCCAAACTCATGAAACGATCAATCCATTTCGGTATTTTGGCTACCGAGACTTCAACATACAAGGGTCTCTTCTCCTTGCATCATATATCCTTGGTGCACAAAATCCCAAAAGAGCTAGGACCGTCGATCAAGAAATGATCTAGACCATCCATCCAATGGGACACGTGGCGCACGATCAAGCTTTTTCGGCTATCGAGACTTCGAGAGAACAGAGGGTCTCCTCCTTCCACTGCATTTCAGAATTTCGAAGCCCGAAATGTCGAAAGGGTCCAGGCCAGAGGTGGTCCCACATTTGAGAAGTGATCTAGGCCATCCATCTAATGGGACACGTGGCACGCGATCAAGCCATTTCGACTACTGGGACTTCGAGAGAATAGAGGGTCTCCTTCTTCCACTGCATTTCAGAATCCCAAAGCTTGAAATGCTGAAAGGGTCCAGGCCAGAGGCGGTCCCACATTTGAGAAGTGATCTAGGCCATCCATCCAATGGGACACGTGGCACACAATCAAGCCATTTCAGCTACCGGGACTTTGAGAGAACAGAGGGTCTCCTCCTTCCACTGCATTTCAGAATCATCGAAACACAAAATCCCAAAAGTGCCTTTGAAGATAGGCACAGGGTCACATCCCGTGGCCACTTGGGGTGATAGAAAGAACTGTGCAAAGGACCAAAGAACCGGGTTTAGCTGCAGAAGGGATTGCTGCATTCTCCAGGTACCAGTTCAACTTGGCCTTGATATTTGTTAAGGTCCTAACCCACACATAGGTAGATCAATGTATTCGGATGTAATAAAGGTCAATATTAATAAGACCTTTCAATAAAATAGAATAAGGCGGATGTAAGAAGACCTAATAGAAGCTTTCGCTTCTAGAAGGATCTTCCTCTAGATGCTTCTTTTTAGTATAAATAGGAGT
>JASDQU010685976.1:4048-17009 GCA_032191745.1 Picea mariana | reverse complement strand
AACATGTAGAATTGTTGTCTGTGATAAGGATCATAGGAGAAAAATGTTATAATAATATATTATAAATATATTATTACATTAATAATATTATAATTAATAATATTGTTTAATAATTAATAATCATATTATTAATTATTAATCTAGTAGAATGCCTTTCCGATGCTTCCCAAACATCAACATGTAGAATTGTTGTCTGTGATAAGGATTATAGGAAAAAGTTTTTCTCTAGTTACCCCTAGATGTCAGAGGGCAACAGGTACAATAATTCAACGAATTACCCTTCTCAATCCATACATGATCTACACATAATAATATGAACTAGGGAATAATAAATAAATCTCAACACAACCACCATAACATCATCTCCCTTGACTACTTTAACTAGTATGTATTCTACATTACGAATGAAGAAAAAAATTGAAGATGAGTAATAATAAATAACATAAAAAAGATCCCCTTTAAAATTTAGTGAACATTTATATATTTATATATGTTTAGGATTAAGGTGTCCAACATTTCCTTAAGATTCTACTTGCTTTAGCAACCTTTTCCTAGTCATAAGAAGTAAAGTGGAGGGAGCTACTTGTTACCTCTTTATTCCCTTTTATTTTAATGGTATCCATATTTAGTATTAGTCACCTTATTAATTTATATCATGTTATCATCATAGTATGTAGTCATAGTATAACTTATAAACATTAAAAAAAAGTCAAATAATATTTACTTGAATTAATATATTGTTTAGTAAGATTTTAACTGTATATCATAGTAGGTAGTCATAGTATAACTTATAAACATTAAAAAAAAGTCAAATAATATTTACTTGAATTAATATATTGTTTAGTAAGATTTTAACTTTTAAGTGAAATAGTCAAATAACTTTTATTAGTGCTTTTTACATGATGAAGTGTTATTCATATAATCCAAATTCAAAAGACCTATGAAAAATATTTACAACATTGTTGTGCACAAAATTAGGAAAATAAAGATGGGGTATTATTGTTTGTGTTGACTTGAATTTATATAGACCGTCAAAGGTGAATTTGCTATTTATCAAGATTTTAACTTTTAAGTGAAATAGTCAAATAACTTGTGTTAGTGCTTTTTACATGATGAAGTGTTATTCATATAATCCAGATTCAAAAGACCTATGAAAAATATTTACAACATTGTTGTGCACAAAATTAGGAAAATAAAGATGGGGTATTATTGTTTGTGTTGACTTGAATTTATATAGACCGTCAAAGGTGAATTTGCTATTTATCATCATGGAGAAATGAAATATTTATAGACCGTCAAAGGTGAATTTGCTATTTATCATCATGGAGAAATGAAATATTTATTTATAATAATATGCTTACACATATAGATCACTTTCAAATGTAACCATGGTGTAACTATGCATCTGTATACTTGAAAAGGGTTGATTGTAGCAGCTTCCAACATGCCTAGTAATGGTTGTGATTTGACAATTACAATTGAAATGAGGATTTCACTCTGAATTACATAGAATGTGAAACACTCCATCCTAACCTTATACCAGACATTTTATTTCATAGAAAAATCATGTTGGAGGTTTAACCCCCCACTTCCAGAAATGCATGGATTAACTCTGTGGGTAGTCAATTGGTTGTTCCAAATCATTCATTAAACTAGTGGTCCAATCAATTGTGTAGTGAACTTGTGGGAATAAATTGCTACCAAGACTTTATCAATTATATGCTATAGGGATTTGATATTTGTATAAGAAGAAATTTGATAATTTTTAAATTGACAAAAGTAAAAATTCTAGGGTCTCAACTTGAATTTATTGTAATACAAGATTMTTCTTAGCGGTAAGATGAGTGAGGCAAGTATGTCTTCTTTGGCCATTCTTAGATATCATCTTAGGAAAAGGTTTACCTAGTATGCTAAATTGGTTGATCACCACTACAATAAAATAATGGTTTTGTAAWTTTTTTTTAGTGATGACACTATCCTTATATTAAGGATAGACAAACTAAAAATTGAGGCTTGGAAAATGGCCTTGTAACATTTGTTTTCAGTGCTTGGGGCTAGAGTAAACTTGACCAAGTTCAGATTTATGACTCCCATTCACAAATCAATAATGAGGCTTTGAAGAAAATTTTGTAGCTTGTCATGCTCAAACAAAATATATATACATGATCATATTCAGATTTTGCGTATAGAGTATAGAGTTGTAGGGCTAATCAACAATTTTGATGTATATGTTTGGTAATTTACATTCTAATAATACTACATCTAAAATTTAACATGCTCATTTTTTGTGAAGTAGTTTTTATTTTGTAGCAATTTGATTGAGTATTTGTGACATATATATTTATGCATGTTTATATGTTGTGGTTGCACTTGTTTATTTGCATGCTCAATTTTTGATATTTTTGGAATAATGATGATGGTGTCTTTATGAAGAAGGGTACAATACACTTGTGGCATGGGCTAATTATATTGCCAAATATGTTCTTAGATGTATGGAATGTTAGTAAGTCAAGAATGAGCATCAACATCTAACCAAATTTGTGCAAATTTTGCCACTTTCATAATGGAAACATGAAATAGTAGAAATGAATTTTATTACTGAATTTTCAAGAATGGTGAGGAAAAATGATTATGTCATGGTTGTAGTTGATAAATTAACTAAGGCGACTCATTTTATTCCTATTAAACCTAGTCCCGAGACCACATACATTGCAAACATATTCATGAAGGAAATTTTTCAATTTCATGGAGTGCCCAATGCAATTGTTTTCTATAAGGATATGAAGTTCACTTCTAATTTTTGGAATGATATCTTTGAATGCTTGGGTACTAAGCTAGGTTTTAGTAGTACTTCCTACCATCTGCAAATACATGTGAAGACTAAGAGAGTGAATCAGGTGATTGAAGACACAATTTGCATGTATGTGATAGATAAATCATCAAAATGGAAAGATTATTTACATTTGTTGGATTTTTCATATAACAAACAACATCATGCATCATCACAGGTGAGTTCATTTTAGGCTTTATATGGCTAGAGATTTTGTACTTTAGTGAAATGGGATAATCCAATAACCAAATTTTTTCTTGGGACGGAAATGTTCAAGGATATGGAGCAAGCATTTGCTAGGATTAGACAAATTTTGAAGGTGGCCCAAAATAGGCAAAATAGTTATGGAAATAAAATAGATTGCACATGGAATTTAGTGTTGGGGATCATGTCTTGATTAGAATGAAGTAAAAAAAGAGTTCTTTGAATTTTGGAAGTTGTGCCATGTTTGCACCTAAATATTGTGGACCATTTGAATTCCTTGATAGGATAGTGCTAGTTCCACATATACTTGCATTTCCTACTAGTATTAGGGATCACGATGTTTTCCATGTTTCCTTGCTTGAGAATTATGTAGATGATCCTAACAACGTGATCGATTGAGATGCGATCTAGTAGGAATAAGGGGGAATATTTTCCTTTTGTTGTGTAGGAAAGTGGAAGAGAGGGACATGTATGTTTGATGGTTGGATGAGATGCACAAAGTAATCTGTCATGAGTGGACTAGTTGAATGATGAGAGCAATGGGTTGGGTTGAGTGAGTTATGAGCATGTAGCTTAGATTCATTCACTCTTGTTTCTTCAAATCCCCGCTTAGCGATGGAATCTACAGTAGATGCCCATGGTATGGTGGAAAATTGCTCGTACACAACCAATTTTTTGAACTATATTATGTTAAAACATAAGTGCTCTATTTGTTTCTATGAATATGCAATTTAATGGTATTCAATATTTCTCTCCTCTATTACATCTTCCATGTTTTTGTCCCATCCATTCAAGGGCTATAATAAATAAGAACCTTATTTCTTTTCAGTAATTAAAAAAAAAAGGTAATATTCTAGGTTTTCTAAAACAAGACCAATTATATCTTCTCACTCATTAAAGAGTAACTCACTAAGGTTGACACTCAAGAACTAATAAGGAAGGTTGAAACAAGAAGTAGAATTGGATTTCAATTTGTCACTCTACCTTATTTTGATTTTTATGGTGGGAGAAGAGGTTTGGTAAAGGGCACATGTCTCGATCTTAAATTGTAGATATAGAAAGCTTTTTTCTTGTGCTAGATTATATCTAATTATTTTAATGAATATGATACTTCATTAACATATGCTTAAACCATTCCAGGCCTATATGGAAAGTCACCCCTACTTTAATATAGGGAAATGGTCTATTAAGGGCCAAACTTTTAATGGCCTCGGAATGGCTACCTGTCCCATGGTTGGAAGTGTGTGGGATGGGGACACCACAAATAATAGCACGTTGAATATGTATGTGTGTTTCAATGTATGTGGAATGTGGAATGGCCTCCTTAGTATGTACAAATGCGAGTGCTTAATTGACCGTTATAATCTGGTTTTGCGAGTGCTTAATTGACCGTTAACAAACCGTCAAATGCCTGTAATATTGAAGTAACGAAGAATGTTATATTGAAAAATTTGAAAAATAACATTTAAAAAAAATACATTAACATTCACGCTTTTCGCTGAAAAGAAAAATTAGAAAAGAGAGCAAATCTTAATTATTGACAAATATACTCTGATATCAACAATGGAATACATGCTATCACACTTTCTACAAAATATAGGAATAACATGATAGTGTGACATCAACAATGGAGTATATGCTATGATGCTCTCACTAGTAGATCTTCGCCAACGCGAATGCTGGTATCCTTGCTATGATGCTCTCACTAGTAGATCTTTGCCAACGCGAATGCTGGTATCCTTTCTAGATCTCTTTCTGGCTTCTGGTATATTAGACTCCATTCAAATTACAAAGTCTAATACCAACATAAGTACTTATCTGTCGTAATTACAAAGTCTAATATCAACATAACTACTTATCTGGGGAATGCAATCGACCGCATTCCCCAGCCACAAGATTAATGGAAGATGTATAGCTAACAAGATTAATGGAAGATGGATAGCTAACAAATTAACGGAAGATGGATTAGATCCTTTCATGGCATTCTCCAAAACCAACAATGATGTCACAGAGTACAATGATGTCCTAGCCGGAGCGCCAGAAGCACAAATTCGGGAGCAACAGAAGCACAAATTCAGCGGTAGACTTCAAATAGAAGAGGAAGAAGAAAAGCTGTTTCTATTGTACAAATTCGCCATTTCCAAGGTTCACATAGGATCACCGTGCACATTCAACGCAATTTTAAAGGGCAATTACAAACAATCAAATTCAAATTTCAAAGAGAACCACCGAAATTTCAAAGAGATTTGAGCGTCTCTTCTCTGTTGACTAGCACTCTAACAAATTGTAAAAATATAGAAGAAGATTCAGGTGGTTTGGTCCTTGACTTCTTTCTTCTGGTTTTGGATTTGTCCCTACAATGTTGGTCCTTGGCCCGAATGAAAGCGAACCAGCGAAGGAAAAGCCAATATATTACAGCAGACCAAAGCGAACTAGGGCAGAAAAAACCAAGCAAGAGATTTATAGCATAACCTTTACTGCGGAGCTTCGGCCTGGAATATTAGGAGAGTCTCAGCACGTTGTGTCCAATCTTTTCCCATTATCACCCACCGAGCTCCGGGGCACTCCTTCGACGATAACATGACGGAGAGCGGCAGATACTCTCAAATGTCTTTCTCCATAGAAAAAATAGTGGAATATTAACAGCAAAGGTTGGATGTAGCCTGCGATTAAAACAAATACGCGCACCCTTCTCTTTCTGCTGAACTATTTTATACACATAAATTTATTCCACAAACCTGGAACTGGAACGAATTTATACACATAAATGTAGCAAGAACTGGAACGAATTTTGTGCCCACGAAACTGTAACATTGGTACGACTCCATGTGAACACCCGCATTCTTTGTGTCATATACTTTGTGTGATGGTTGATATTCACATTATTTGTGATACAGTTAACACAGACACATTCTTTATGTGATGTTCAGTACTCATATTCTTCACTCGCATCCTTTGTGTGATGGTAACGATCACAGTCTTTGTGGTACGAACAACACTCACATCCTTTGCGTGATGGTCGACACTCAAATATTCTTTGTGGAACGACCTGCATTTATTCTGGAGATATGTCACCCACTAGCCTTTGTGTGATGGTAACGATCACCGTCTTTGTGGTACGATCAACACTCACATCCTTTGCGTGATGGTCGACACTCAAATATTCTTTGTGGAACGGCTTGCATTCATTCTGGAGATATGTCACCCACAACAAGAGAATCATCCATTCATTGTGTTCTCCAAATGCATCTCCGCTCTCACTTTATATCATATTGTAAAATTAATCTTAGAGTATGTGTTCCTTAAAAAAAAATAAAAGGAAATAGTTTATTTTAGCTCTTTTAATATATTATTTTATATTTTAATATTGATTTTAAATTATTTGTTATTGATTAAATAACAAGTTTTAATAATATTCAAAAATTTGTTTTTTCAATGGTTAAATATTAACTGTATTAAAATGTATTATATATTTCAATTAAATATTAAATAACAAATATAATAATATTAATAGTGTTACCTTTGGATGGGGTGACATAGGAAGTAATCCATTGATTATGACATCTATAGACGGTCTGGAAGTCAAACAACTTATTATAGTGATGGCTAGCATGCAACAATCAACCATTAAAATGAGGAAATAGAAGTGGAGGAGGATATCGTGTGAAGTGATGGGGTTCATTCATCTAGTGGGGAAAAATTCAGGTTTTTTGAGTCAAGTATCATCCCTGGCATGCCTGATAAGATTGGAGTTATCATGACTTCTATTGGAAGTTTCAACGCATCAAGGTAGAGATTCATGTCATCGAGTGGGCATGCAGGTGGCATTAAATTCTAGTCTTTCCTTGCCTAGCTATATAGCAATAGGGATTTACCCTCAATCTTTTCCTTCCCTGGAGGTTTGTGCAAAGCGCGATTCTCACATACAATGGATACAATTTTTATCCTAAGAAAGTTGCAATGCCCCCTTTGAAGAGAATTATCTCTCAACCTATCGATATAAGTCTAGTCTATGCCAAGAAAGGTACTTAGTCGAAATTTCTAGCCTCTTCTCTATTTGCAATATGTGTCTACACGAAAGGCCTTCCTTTGTCTTCCACCATGCCTAATAGGTGGCACAAAGGGAAATCACTCATGGATGATGGCCACTCAAACAAACCTGGCAAAAGGGGTCGGCCCAAACAATGCAAGACAACACCCAACAATCTTACAAAATCATAAAAGGAAGGGAGCCCACCTTGAGATACTACAAGAGGTTCCATGCCAACATTAATGAAGAGGTCGATGAAATGGAATAGAGAGGCAAGAAAAAAAGGGGAAACACCTCTTCTAAAGACACAAATGTAGAGATCATGACCTGGATCCAAACACAGGGTTTTCTCAAAGTTGAGACAACAAATACTTCAAGCAAATATCAGTAGTGGAAGAGCATAGTTATAGGTGGATCAAATCCTTAGCCAAACAACTCGTAAAAGAAATGGGATTTCAAAGTCGAAAAGGACGAAATTCCTAGATAAGGAATATGAAGCCCTCATCAAATTCCTATGGAACATGGAAATGCTTGGGTAAGATCACCAACAACAAACAACTTTCTAGAACTAGAAAAGCCAATAGACTCCACCTCAGTAATTATCCATGTCAATTCAAATATTGAAGATGAGGACTAGGTTCTATGTTGTATTCTCTCGATTATCTTTTTACTTTTCCCTAATGATTAACAATTATAGAAACCCTAGCAAACATAGAATATCTAGAGTTTTTAAAACAATTTTAAACATAATTGTGTTCATCAAAAATATGTTAAAGTACAATGCTCTATATGCCAGGCCTAAGAACATTATGGTTGTTTTTGAACCATTGTAGTCCTAGTTTCCTCAATGGCAAGCTACACTGATCACTACTTCTATACTTTGTGTACAATAATAATAAAATAGAATGCCAACTCACAAAAAGACATTATTAAGACCATAACTTTTCATTTTATTTTTTTAACAAAATTAAAGATATACAAGTTAATACTTTATGTAATAATTTTATCAAAATTTGTAATAGTGTTTTTAAAGACATCGTAAATAATATGGTGTTTTGAAAATCATTCCCTTGAATCTTAACAATAAAATTTCTAGTTGAGTATGTATATGTGTTACAATGTATTTAGAATGGATTTCTAAGTATGTATGTGTGCATGTAAAATCAACTTATCATCCATTCAATGACTTTGAAAAAGAGACCCTCAATCCCACACTTCTAAATCCTTCATGGCAATAATGACTTAATCAACTACCTTTATCATTATCATATGAAGTTTACTCACAAGAACATGAGCTTAGCGCTAAGATTCAACCTCCATAACAACATCCCACTTCACTACCTTAGTTGATATTTACTCTAAGTGAGGTAAAGAAAAAAATTAAGCATGGATAATGGAAAACAACATTAGAAAAAAACTTTAAATTTTATGATGAAGCATATATAGGAAGGTGGTGATATGTGAGCATTTATGTTCTTAGGATTAGGGTGTCCAACATTCCCTCAGGGTTTTACTTTCTCACACTACCTATTGCTAGTTTAGGAGGGAGCGACTTATCACCTCATAACCCCCTCTTACTTCAATGGTGTCAATATTACCATATTTGTTTATCAATCATCCTTTTAAGCTTACATTGTGTAGCTTATCAACTTCATGAAAACCAAAATAGTCCATATATTGTTTAGTGTGACTAAATGGCTTTGGGCTCCTACCAAGAATATGTTCATGGTCAAGTAACCATTATGTACACTTTTTACATCATGAAGTACCATTCACATAATCCATAACGTTCATGAAAATTATTTACATCATTGTCCATGCATGCATAAAATTAGAAAAAACAAACTAGGGTATTACAAATATGATTGTTTTTATGTCAACTCATTTACTAAGATTATCGTTCAATATTACAATAATCAACATGATGTCACCAACTTCCATCAACTCCTAGASCATTGGGGTGGGCCCTCTATACTATGAGTTGAGAACCTCTTRCTTCATCTCCAAAGCCTCACTCTATTTGCAGTGTTCACACTACATTAATGACCATCATAAACACATGGTTGGAAAAGTAGTTAAGGAGTGTTGGGAGTGCTTCCATAGTTATTTGAGTAGTGAGAAAGCATAGAGAAAATTACCACATGGCTTCATAGTATGTAAATTGGGAAATCAATTATAAAAGGTTTACCTTGGCATTGTTGATTTTTAAAAGTTATGATGCAATTGTGATAATTGAAAAACCACGGCTGGGAGATTAAGGTCCACAATCCAAAATATTAAGTGGATGGTTCGAGAACATCATACGATAATGATCCTTTAGTAACCAACATAGTGACTATTGCAGTGTAAAAGATTATTTTTGTGATATATTCCTTACAATTCGGTTTTTGCACTCACCTTGATCGTTTTTTTACTCCTAGACTCACACTCTCACACCATTTGGCACATTGATTAACTTTTGTTGGATATGGCACTTACGACAATGATCTCATAGATTTTGGGGCATTTATGTCCTTGTAACTAGTGCTTATAGTAGTTTCCCTTTGAAGTACTCTTTTGTTATAAATGTTTATGTACATAATATTTTTCTATATGAAACCAAGGGATATCTCAGTTAGTTCAATCATTTTCATAAAGTTTTAATTCTCATAGGAGTGATAGAATCCATTCAAATTGAATACTATAGGTTTACCAACTATTATTATGGCCAATGGTTCATACCACCTACCCTAGAAAATTAGGAAGGAAAATCTAATAACTACTAGAAAGGTACTAGTATCATCGCCTGGAATGCTTAATACATGGGCAAGTCTGGGAACTTGTTTCTCCCCACACACACATCTATGTGTGCATGAAGGAATGAACCAAATTGAATTACAATATTTTATTAATATAAGTGATATAGGGACAAATCCAAGCTAGTATAGTGAAAAGAAAAAATTGCATGCTCTTCTAGGTAGACCCCTGTCTTTACCATATGCAATGTATGTATTTACAAAAATTATTTTTGCATTCATTTCATACACTCAATCTTATTTGGTACAAAATACACTTATGGAGAAATTGAAATGATTGGTAGAAATTACCCTAAGATCCCTCCTCAACACTACTTCACCCATATCTACTTTCATCACTGATTTTTGTATGCTAGTTTTGAATTCATTTCATACACTTAAGCTTATTTTGTACATATGAAATTACTTTGTTGATTTGAAATTATCCATGTCAATTATGATAACTTAAGATTTATTGACAAAGGTTCATTCATTAGAGTTCTTAAAATGATAAGCTATTTTGTCACTGGGGTTGTGATTCAACTGTGAAGATGATCACGTGTTAAACCACTCACCAAGGTTCAATTGACTTGAAACAAAAATGAGCAATTGGGGATAGGGGAAATTATTAGGTGTTTTCATGCTTGTGTTCAATGGTTTACCAATCAAAGGTTGTTTCATAGGCACTAGTAACATATACCTCTTCAAGCCAATCATAATACATTATATCAAAGGTTGTTCACTCACACAAGTAACACTTTCTTCTTATAATCAATCATAATACATTATTGTGTGATGGTAGGATATGTACACCCACAAAAACTAAAGTATGCACACCCCTATAAACTAAGAAATCAATTTATTACACAAAGAAAATCCCTTGTATCACAAATAAATCTCATATATATTAATTTAATGTGACATATTACTAAAATATAACTTTAAATTAGATAATTATTATCATTTATTAGTATCATAATTAAATATAGTAACAACTAAGACTCTTCATCTTAAATATCAATTTAGGTACATATGGAGAAGCTAAAAAGGGCAATCTTAATCAATGATAATGATTAGGTTTAGAATAAAGACAAAGGAAATAAATTTCTTTTCATTTTGGACTCTAGAGCTCATATATGATAAATACCCAATTTAAACCTAGCTACAAATAATTCAGAAAATAAATTAAAGAGGGTATTTAGGTGATCTAAAATTTATGGGGTGGGTCTATAAGTCTTCCTCTCATCTTCTTTCCACGTCTTAGTTAATTTATCAGCCTCACAGGTAACAAGCATACAATGATTTATAATATATGATAGTGCAAGTATTCGAACTTCAATGTCTAATCATCATGTCAAATAGGCATTATAAGGAAATACACATCCATATTCAACAAGATAATAGTGACCTCATTATCGAGTGCTTGTGTTAAATAGACATGATAACGAAATACACATTCATATTCAACAAGGTAACATCAAATCCACCAAGAATGAGGGCTCCACATTAGATGTTGAATATAAATGTGATTGTGAATATTGCATTTTTCCTGGAGTTGAGGCCTCCATTACCCTCTTGAATATGAATGTGTATTACCCTATCCAAAATAAAAGTGCATTTTCTTACAATGCCTATTTGAGACAATCATTACTGAAGCAACCATTACCCTATGGATGTGTATTTCCTTTCAATCCATATTAATCATGATCATTGGACAATGAATTTTAGAAAATATGCAGTATCATATATTATAATTCATTATATGATTGTTACTTGTGAGGTAGATAAATAAATTAAGATGTGAAAACAAGATGAGGTTAATATTATATTTCAGATCATCTTCTAGCTATCGACACTCGTTCATTATCTATATTTGTTTATACCTTTGATCTCTTATCTTGCATATTTGGTAGTAACTCTTTCATCGGTCTCCTTATAAAGATGTTGGGGCAATACCACTACCTACCTTGTTCTCATAATACTTAACTCATGTCACAACAACAACTCGTAGTGTGCTCTTTGTGAAAATCATAGTTATAGTTGCTTGTGTCATGCACTCCAAGGTGTCATATGATTACAATCAACATGGCCTATTTATATTGACCCACCAAGATAGTTTCAATGCTTTGCATGGTGATTCCCTTTCATCTTCGATCTCTTTGGTTACCCCCATATGGGTCACTTGATCTCCTTAAGGTAGTACCTCTTTTAGGAACTCTTCATTCCTTGACCTCCTTTGGAAAGAGGTCCAGAGGAGGCCTGGAGGTGACAGTGTCCAATGGAGATGATTTGACAGTCAAATTTATGTTATTCGACAACAAATCCAATGGAAATGTTTGTTTTGGAAGAAGAGACTCTGATCAATAAGATAAATTATGGAAGAGCCAATGTAATCATGTTTATTATTATTATTTTTTCTCATTGAATGTTGCAACATAGTATGCTTGATATAGGTCTGAAGGAGCATGGAGAGGCTGCAACAAGGAAGCAAGACCAACTTATTTCTTCTATTTCTTCCTTTCTTTTGTTCTTACACATAAAAAAATCAACTACATGTGAAAGAGAATTTGTGGCACTTGGATGATAAGTGGCCAACGAAGCAGTCAGAAATATCGTAGTTTCGGGATCTGTGTATGGGATGCATATATGCTTGGATCTGAGTAGCAGATCTAAGGAATTCTATGGCTCCATGATGATGGGGGTCATTTATTATTCTTCCTCTTTTTTTGTATTGAGTATGTGGGAATGATGTTCATGTCAACATCATGGATGCCTCATGAGCATGAGAACTTGTGAAGCTTGTAAACATTCCCGATCACATTACGATCTCTTGTTGACATCACCGAAAATGGACTTTGGCCTTACAACTTGTAAAGGAGAGACATCATTACAGCGAGGAGAATAAAGCGGTCAAGCTTTGGAGTAAGACCTAGAGACGTAGCCCACATTGGGTGAACTCTGTTATCAAGGGAAGTGTCATATCTCTTATGTCTTTTGCTCTTATGTTACTTTTTATGAATTTCCACACATAGATTAGTAAATGCAAGCATGACATATAACACATAAGGAAGCTAAAAGAGGCTTTAATTCAATTTGGATTCAAGTCTATAAAGACTTCAACTA
>JASDQU010685975.1:94212-106001 GCA_032191745.1 Picea mariana | reverse complement strand
GGGGTAGTCTGGGTACCTCTTTGAACACATCTTCAAAATCTTCCAGGACTGCATAATCTTCCAAATTTGGCACCTTATCTCTAGGTGTCTCTGCCAAATGAGATGCAATCAATTGACACCCTTTTCTGTAACATTTCTTCAGCCACAATGCTGAAATTTCTCTAATGGTTACTTCCCTGGGAATTCCCTGTACTTTCCTCAGTTTCCCTTCCTCATCCAAGCAAGTAAATGCTTTGTTGTGACAATCTAAGAGAGTGTGATGTTGGTCCAACCAATCCATCCCAATTAGACATTCATAGGAACCTAAAAGCAAGATGTTTAAATTTTCCTTGGCGTTCAGTACATTCATGTCTATGAGGCATGACTTAACCATCTCATTAACTTTTCTTTTGGCTCCTGTAGCCATTTGCAATAGCCAAGATTTCCCATGCTTTCTTCTTGGAAATTGTAAACTTTCCAACATCTTAGGGTCTATATAACTATGACTAGCTCCTGAATCAATTAAAATAACAATGGTTTGGTTGTTGATCATACCTTCCACTTCAATCATAGCACTGATACTCTTCTTGCTTGTTGTCCAGGGATGCATAAATCCTTGGCACATATCTGTCGATGTCCTCTACTATTTCAGCTTGTTGTACATTGTGAACAACCCATCCTTTTTCACCTCTGTGAGGACAATATTTGAACCTATGGTCTCATTTACAACCCCAACATTGCATAGGTGGCTGCTTTGCCCCTTGACTTATCATGTCAATCGTTCTGGGTTCTTTAGGTGTTTGATTTCCTTGTGGATTATTTCTGAAGAATGGTGGCTTAACTCCCTTCTTCCTCTGATCCATCTTGAATTTCTTATTGTCTTCCCAAGCCTTTTGGAAAGTTGGCCTTTCTTTCTACTGATCATATAGAAATTTAGCTCGCCTTATGGTCTCTTCTAATGTCTTGGGATCATCATACTATATTTTTTCTCTGATGAACGATGGCAATCCACTTAAATACCTTTGAAGTTTGACTGTCTCATCCTTGATAAAAGAGACATACTTCAGCAATTCCAGAAACCTTCTCTGATATTCATCTATGGTCATACTTCCAAGCTTGAGTTCAAAGAACTCTTTCATTTTCTTGTCATAATATCTCTTAGTCAAGTACTTCTTATCAAAATACTTCTTGAATTCCCTTCAAGTAACACTTTTCTCTACAATGTGCTGCACCTGCACAATTTGATCCCACCACATGGAGGACTTTCCTTTGAGTTGATAGATAATGATTCTACCTTTTGCATGAGAAGAATAATTATGCAATTGAAAATACTTTCTCATTCCCAACAACCATGTTTCTGTATCTTCATCCTTCTTGTGCTCACTATCAAATGTAGGAGATTTGATTTTGTTCATTTCTCCTTGCAACGCATCCACCCCAGATCTATTATACCTTCTGACAGGGGATAGACTTGAGCTGTTGCTTTCTCTCTTATTAGAATACCTTGGGGAATGATGGTGATGTCTACTAACACTTTTTTCTTTTCTTTTCTCCTCCAAAGGCTTATGAATGCCAGATTTACTTGAGCCACTCTCCTTAACCATTTTATTTTCTATTATGTTCAAGCCCTCCAATTACTTCATGTTGAAGTCATCCTACTTCTCTTTGAATTTTATAAGCCTTTCATTATCATCTTTATGGCTTTGGACATCCTTCTACAAATTCTTAATGGTCTCAGCCATATTCATGTTTTCATTCCTTTCTTCTCCATGTCCATTAGAGTTCGTTCCTTCAATGCCCAAATGGACATCCACCCCTCTGCTCCCATCTTGATGACTATATTTCCCCTATGCTTCTTCCATTCCTATGGACTCTGCACTGGTATGATCTGATCTAGTTGTTGTTAATTCTGCAAAACATGCAGCCATTGAAACTTATCAGGCTAACAATTCAATAATTCATGAAAATATGCACCATTTTGGTTCAATATATACATCAGAATTATCTCTCCCAATTTTCTAGTGTTATCACCATGACAATTCTAGATAAGAACCAAGTCTTGAAAACACAGACACACAGTGCCTTCAAAGATACATTTGTGCAAGAAGGTGGTTTTCTGAAACCACTTTCGCTGAGATGCAGTATCACATGTCTCAACTTGTCAAATCCACCACTCGTGGAGTGGGTGATAGTTAGTCAAATCACCCAGCTTCACTCATTCGGTACTTCACAGCCATGTGACATCATTTGAACGCTGCCATGTAATGAAATCAAAAGATAATCATTAGAAATGGATTAGTCGAGCATGGCAACCCAATGCTCTTGTACGTAATCTGTCTACGCTTCATAATTGGAATTTTATAACTACAAATCCTCAAGTATGAAGGTATCTGCGTATCCATAACCAAAGTAATCTCCAAACTGTTTGACTTTCTGCTTTCTATAAAGTCATTTCGGTATCCACAACCTGAGATACATGGATAAGGATAAATCGAGTGAGACTGGTTATTCATGCAATGTGCTAGACTTTCCTGCAAATAAGGAGGAAAGGGTCCTTGCACACATTCTAGCAACTAAATTCCACACAGAGCCGTGGAATTTAGCTAGGATGAATCCCACTATGAAGGATTTAGTCATCAACAGGCCAACTGCTAAGAAGAAAAGGAGCAAGCGACAGAGGAAGGAGGAATCCACGACTGAGGCGGCTGAAAGTGTCGGAGAGAATCAACCGGTCTGGTTAGATTCTTTAAAGGAGGAGATCGATAAGATGAAGTGAGTATTCAACTAATATTAAGCATGTTTCAATGAATTTTTGAATAGTTAGTATCAGAGATAAGGAGTACCAGAGATGATTGGCCTGTTCTTAAACAACCCTTTTTACAACAGGCTAATTTCTATCATCCCCCTTTTGTAATTTTGTGATTAATAAGATTATATAAATACAAAAGCAGATTTTAGACTTTTTATTATGAAATTATATCTGGTGGTGTTATGAATCTTTTCTTTTATAGTATTCTTTTATTGTAAGATTATATTTTACTTTCATTAATCTGAATCAGAGGAAATCTGAAACTCAGAATTCTTTTTAATTAATGCTTCAATGCGGTTGTGTGTTTCTTTTTCTTCTAATATTATGCAATTTAAAATAAGACTCATTGCCTTCCAAGTGACTTCATGCACACTAAACATCGAACTGTAAATTTATAGTTATCGTTCATAGCAACATCACAAGGTAAAAAGCTTTTTCATGCACCTATATCCATTATGTATTTCTTCTTCGTCGTGCCGACAACTTGCACGCACGACTTTTGCATTGTGCACTAATATCCACTGCGCACAATTTTGGTACCGCACACCAATATTCCACATGCATTTTTCCCTATGCATTGCACCATATCAAAGTTCAACATGTTTCATTGTGCACAATTATTTGTGCACACCATTCAACACACTGTCATGAGACAACTTATACTCATACTATCCGCGTACCAACAAAAATCCTCCGTGTTAAGTAATACTTGCGCACCCCAAGTGTACATTACTATGTGTGTGCTCACTGCATAAGGATAAATTCAGCATGTGCATCTGCACATAATAATCGTTCGTGTGATGCCACAATTTACCGCACAAACTTGCACGCCAACATTTTCTGTGCGGTGCCACAATTTACTGTGCGCACCAGCATGCCAACATTTTCCATGGATGCTCCATGACTTGAATTTTGGTCACTTCTAAGTTACTCTTATGTGAATATTCGCTTCAACTAAATCCCTCTGGCCCATCCAGGCTCAGTGTTGAACTGAAGCTCTGATACCAATTTGTAGCATTCCCCTAGCTGCCCGCGGGCCGGGGGTCACCACTCCAGAGCAATCTCTCATGCTCTGACACCAGTTGGTAACATCCCCATCCTTATACAGGGCAGGCCATGCTACTCTAGGGAACGCTTTCATTCTCTTACTGTGGAACATACCATAACATACCCAGTAATCAATTGAGCTATGCCACATAAATTTTCTCTTAGAATTGCATGCAACTTAAATAGGTACATACAACACTCTTATGGAAGATTTACATGTAAACATAAATAAGCCAATACATTCTGTACAATACAAATTTATACTGAAATAAAAGTAACCACATATATGCAACATATACAAGTAAATACCCATAAACATATAGGCATTTATAATCACATAAGCACGTAAATAACAATGCAGCATATCATTTTATCATACGAATGGTAATTGTCTTGGAAATATTGTCACCAACTACGTACAAACCATCCACTAACCTCCTAGCCTTAGACTACACTGTTCATCACTCTCAACAGTGAGTCACCCCCGAGCTAGGACTAAACTCCACCTAGGTTAAAGGGTTCCTAACCAGGCTAAGGCTCATGGACAATAGGAAAGACTTTGTTTCAGGTGCTCACTCAACTAACAGCCTATAGCCTCTCATTCCCCACATGCCTATCCCACCCAAGGAAGTGTGCCCCTTCTCTCCTCAATAGTCCCTCAGCTTCCCCACTTCCCTTCCAGGGCTTCAGCAATAGGACGGACCAAAATTATTAGAGCGTTGTAGCTACAGTTTAGCACCTTCGGGAATCAATCCCCACCAATTCTCACGCTCAGAGAATTTCTCACGGGCCTGACAACCTGCTTCTTCAATCCCACTCCAAGCTAACTAGGTACACCAACTGAAAAAGGCTATGGGAACAGGCTCAAAAATGGTGAAATGGTTGTCTCAAGGATAACAGAGAGCGTGAGTGAAAAATGTTCATGGAATCATTGACTGGATAACTGAGTGAAGAAAGTGATGGTGAGAATGATGGTCAAGCTACTGGTAACAAAATTCTCCGTGAAAAAAAGTGACCAAATGAGCCAAGTCCCCTATGATATGAATGCATGCCCTCAAATTGACACTTCTCATATAGGAAGTTAGTTTGGTCCACTTGTCCCCAACTTTAGAACTTAGGATAAAATAATTATCGCAACTTTATACTTTTAGGAAATATTAATATAATATTCCCTTGACTTTTGTCCCTCCCTTTCCCTAACTGGTGAAGTTTAGTCCCCCATCTCTTTTATCATGGTCGGTCTGTGTGCAATGATGTATTTTATATTAATCATGAGTCATGTACAAAATAGGCACATTGGCCTTTAACATCTAGGCGTTCTGGCCTAATACCAAAACATAAGCATCCCAACTTATAATAATTGGCTCACCAACCTATAACACATATCATATACACGAGGCTCGTTGTCCTCCATACTGCGCACACTTTAGTTACTGCATGCGGTATCTGGGAATGTGCATACTACATCGTTTTAGCACGTAGTTCATGCACACACTATGCCATATGGAGTGAATTACAAAATGATGTCAAAACAACTCAGTAGCTTAAGTACACTTATATTACATTTACAATTGGGTTCGACCGAGGGATAACACAAAGGTAGCATACTATCAGCTAATCACATGAAACTTATACAAGTTAGGTGCATATGGGATATTAATACAATGTGTGTTAGAGCATAAAAAGCCAATGATACTATCAAAATCACATGATGGTATTGTAAGAGAACACTACGCAGGTACAGAGACACCATACAATATTTTTTGTGCAGGGATCTGGTGGCCCACACTTCACAAGGATGCTAAACAATATTTCAACATATGTGATGTTTTTCAAAGGGTTGGAAAGCCATACAGAAGGGATGATATGCCCTTGCATCCACAAGTTACATTGTAGGATTTTCATAAATGGGAAATAGACTTTGTTGGACCGATAAATCCACCATCCAAGAGATCAGGAGCTAAGTATATAATCACTGAGACAAAATATTTGAACATATGGGAAGAAGAAAGACCGATCATAGGCTGCAACGTGGAGGCTATTTCTCCTTTTTGAAAATTTTGTTACAATATTTGGCTTCCCGCACATTTTACTGAATGATCAAGGGATGCATTTCCTATATAAGACAATTGCAGAAATGACTGAAGAGTTTTAAATTTACCATCAGAGGTGTTAGTGTTCTGTAAACTTCATTTTGATGAAGAAACAAATGACAGAGGCAACCTACAAACCAACTTTGAGGCCCAAAAATTTCCTTTCAGACCTGGAGAGGGCTCTCTCTGGAAACTTCATCTCTATACAAGATATGTCTTTATAATACTGACTAGATTTAACACTTTTGAACAATATTTTCTAGTTCTATTGGAGAAATAAATTAAGACCTTGGTATATGGAGACGATTTAAGAAAACGATAGAAACAAATGACTTAGTAACTGAACTCGAGAGGATAAAGGCTAAATGACCAACCGTCTTTCAATTAAAAATCATTGTGTGTGGCGAGAGAAAAACACATGAAGCAACTCGGAGAACCATTGTGGATGAATTCAAAGTTAACTTAGAAGAAGCACAGTCATCCAAATGGCACAAATCTAGAGCACCGCGCAATCAATTCTAGATTTGATATCACATTCTAATTTAGAAAAAAATACATATATGAATATAAAGCACGCAGGAAAGAACATATGAAAAGAGAGAATACAATACATCAAACTGTCACTGTTAGAATCTTTTCATCAAATCTTCATGACCTTTGCATTAAGTTTCAATTGAATCAAAAAGTTACAATCAATAGTCACTGTCTACACTGTTAGGCCAACAAACCTAGCTTACATTGGAAAGATGGAATACATAAACAAGGGTGTGTCACTCGGGCTACCCCTCACTCTAACTACGATCCATAGAAACTAGATTTAGACCACTCTATGTCAGATGGCTCTTTGAATGACAATTTTCTAAAAATCAAAACTTATTGTACTCAGTCGCATTATAGTCTCTCGTCTTTTACACGATGGTTTAGTCATCAACAAGATCTCATCATTAGAGAGTGATGTGTCGATGCTTTCCTTTGACAGAGCATCTAGATGATCAAGACTTATGTTAGACTCTTACCACACATTATAAAGGCCTTGATCCCTTCCGCGCGATCGTTTTCTAGTGCGTGCATGTGGCGAGTGACTACACACCATTGTAGGTGCCTCCAAAATGATGACCCCAGCTATGGAACAATGCCTTTCTTTCAACTATTGCACATCTAACATACACCTGTCCTTTGCAATGAATGATATTCCATTTCTATGTGTCATATGTTTTCTGCACGGATATCTGTCAGAGTCCCTAAATCCCGGTAGGAAACAAATGTGGGGAAAAAAAGTCCACGCCATGTCTGAGAAGACAAAAAAATGAAGTCGTTCGATAATGATTCTGGTCCCATTTTCATTTTTGATACTCGAAGCATTCCCCTAAGAGACCAATTTCTCCTTTTTAGTTTCATCACTTGCCTTTGTAGAACCACATTCCCTTTCAGCTTTTTCTACGCACTGGCCAGAGCTGGACACATTTTTTCCATGGTTGGTTCACATTCCCTGAAGTGCTTCACATTCCTTTCTTTCAAAATCCTTTTTGCTTCACACAACTGTATGATTCTATCTTGCACTTCCCTCAGTTGTCTCTTGAGCCACGTCATGTTTCCCTTGTGGCCTTGTGATGTTGATGTTTCGAGGGTCTTCACGACTAACTATTGTCTCAGCTCTCTGTTTTCCTGGTAAAGCTCAGCAATAGTGAGTTGTGCTTGATTCAGTTGTTGTGATGACTCATGAACATATGTGAGTTTGGTGTCTGTCCTCCTCCTTCTTCCCTAACTTTCTTGACTTGTACCTTTGACAGGTTCCAGTCCAATGGCACACAACAGTAACTCTTTAGTGCCTGAATTTGCGTTCGCCTCACTCAGGACTTGGGTCTCCCTGGCTTCCTTTTTCTTCCTTTTCCTACCCCTTCTCTGGGGTATCAACTGTTGGGGGAGCAAGGCTTCCAATGTCTTTCCTTCCTCCACAACCTTTCCTGCTTTAGCCTCTACATGGTGTGATTTTACCCTTTCTGTGGGTAGAGGGAAATCTCCTTTTGGATTCTTGGGGATGTACGTTGTAAGTAGAAACAAATCCTAGTTGTTTCCAAATATCCTTAACTCCTCAACTACCAACAATTTAATCAGTGAGACATGGGATAGTTTACTCTTCAGTTGATCTGCTTCAGCCTGGGTGTTGTCTTCCATTTGTTGGAGGCTTTGGTGCAAGAAGAAGGGAATATTTAACAGTCTTCTTTCTGTGAAATGCATCAAAAATATAATGTGATGAGAATGTATTTTGTCAAACCTTCCCTCACAGGTGAAATATTTCCTAATTGTTCCCAGGAGTTTCCAAAAGGGCTCCTACAAATATCTACTCGGAACGCCCGTTTCAACTTTCCCACCTAAAAAGTCTCATTTGATGAAGTCTTTGTAGCATTGTGTGTCCAAAGGCATGCCTTTAAACCACCTTTCACCGCATAGAGGGATCTATGTTGCGGCCGACATATTTTCCTTTGTCACCCAGAAAATGACACCTGCAATTACCGCGTGGGACCCTTCAAACCTGATAGTGAACTGTTTCACTAGTTTTATATTGAATCCTTGGATTTTTCTACAGAAGGTCATGCATCCAACCTGTTAAAAAGACTCCCTAAACTCTAGATCTTCATTGACCATGGTCAAGCTTTGAGGCTCGAGCCCAACATTGCTACCACTTTGTGCACCCTTCCTTATGTTTTGGGATGTTGTCATGGTGCAATGCATATTTTTTATACGCGCCGTGGATTTGGCACGAGCCAAAGGAGGAAATCTCAATTGACCTGGGCTTGTGAGGACAATTACAAGAAGTGCATAAAATTGGCTGGTGAAAAGAATACATGAAGAGTACTCGAAATTTATAATCTGGCGGGAGAGAGATGAAAACGTGCCAGGGAAAACTAAATCCATGGTGACTGGAGGTTTTGAAGCAAGCTTGAATATTTTCACAATACATCCATGCAACGGGTACACTTTGAAGTGTGAAAAGTACAACTGATAAGAGTTATAGAGAATATGCAAAACGAGCGCCGTGATTTTCCATTCTTTATGACTTCATAATGAGCTGATGATGGTCACTTCATTTGTCAACATGACTTGTATTTAACAACTTCCTCGACCTTATGCATGTAAAACCTTCTCTTCTGACAAGATTTGACTCTTTGGGAAAAGACCTTTACCACTTACACATGTTTTGGTTCTGACATCCCTTCCAGACTCCAAGGGCCAACCAACCACCTGCTAACTTTGACCCATTCATTGTTTGGTACCTGACCTCAGATGCTTTGACACACTGACTCTGAATCAACAAAGATAGACCCTAACTGGAAAAATGACAACACTAACAGCTGGCTCCAATGGGGATGATATCCTCCCAGTGAGGTGGAAAATAATGACATACTAGGTGCCTGACTATTGGGCCTTATTTGAATCCCAAGCTATGAAACAATGGAAAACAAAAACACAATCTAAACCTTCTTCACATAGTTTCAACTAGACTCAGCATAAACTCAGAGCCTTCACTCTGGTCTTCAATTTTCTGCTAACACACTAACTCGAAATGCCTTCTTTGAAACACACACAAGAAAAAATGACTATCTACAATGACATGAGACTTAAACGGACTTTATTGCTCCAAATAGTGTTTGTGAAACCTGTCGTTTACAGGCCCCCAACTAGTGGAATCTCCATTGACTTCTTCTAACATATATGCGTTGTTCCTATGATACATGTAGATTCTGAAAGGGCCCATCCAAAGATGATCAAATTTTCCATGATTTCCCTTATCTTCGTTCCTTGTGTCCCACTTTAGCCTTAGATCCTCCAGCTGAAATTCCTCTCGTTTAGAGTTCTTGTCAAAAATTTTCTTCATCATGTCCTAGTGAAGATGTGATCAGTTGTAGACCTGCTCCCTCATATACTACATGTGAATCAAGTGATTTATCCTTCTTTGCATGTCATCTGGCTCAACCTCTTTCTCTTGCAGCAACTTCCTGATGGGCAATCCCAGCGAGGTCGAGAAAATCATGTATGTGCCATATACAATTTGGAATGGTGATGTGGAGATGGAAATTTTGGTAGTGGCTCTATCTGCCCATAGTGCGTAAATAAGTTTCTTATGCCATGCCTTCTTGTTGCCCTGCAAGAGTCATTTAATGATCTTGTTTAAGCTCTTATTAGATTATTATGCTAACCCATTACATTGTGGGTAATACGTTGTAGAATTTTTGAGGGTTATATTGTAATCCTTGCAAAACTTATCCATTTTATTGGAATTGAACGTGGATGTGTTATCTATGATGATATTGATAAGGAATCTGAACCTAGACAGGGTGTTAGTCTCCAAGAACTGAATGATGACCGTGTCAGTAGACTGCTTCGTTGGAATTGCTTCGATCCATTTTGTAAAGTAATTTTTGGTTGTAAGTATCCATCTGTGTTGCACCGAGGATGGTGGATGAATATCTCCTATAAATTGTAGGCCCCATTGCATGAACAACGCTTTGACTAAGATCGGTTTCAGCGGAAAGGATTTCAACTTTCTCATTCCATTGAAAATATGACACACGTGGAAACTAGAAAATTCTTTGTACACATATGCAAATATGCTCGGCCAATAGTAACCTGCTCTTAGAATTTTATGCATGGTGGTTTTCCAATACTAATGTCCTCTGCAGTCACCCTTGTGGAATTCTTTGATGGCCTATTCCACGTCATATTATAGTAAGAAACTCAATAATATGCCTCCTGGATCTTTCCAATACAGTGAGTTATCAAATATGCAGAACTTAGTATCTTTGAGCTTTAATAATATGGCCTTGGTCTTTCTTAACCCCAAAGGATCTTGCCAATTCCTCAACACATAAATGATGTCCGTATACCAAGGTGAATCAATGAACTTATGAGACACCTACGCATTTGTTTCTTCATGAGGATTCTTTGATAGATCAATAATGAAGTTGATTCTTAAAACACCGTAGTTCGATTGCACCATCAAATTTGTGAGGCCCTGTCCCTTGATTAGCTTTGTGGGCTTGATTTAAAGGTTGTATTCCATCATGGCCATGATCCACTTACCTCTTTTTCCCTTAGGGTAAGGCTAAGTCAGTATATCCTTGACTGATTTGTTGGGCATGTAAGCGATAACGTGGGAGTGTAATATGTAAGTCCTGAACTCCTTTAGGGATTTCACTAAGGCGTATTCTTATTTCTCCATAATTTCATACCTCAGTGGAGAATCCCTCAATATCCTACTAAAATAGGCTATAGGATTCTCAAAGTTCTGATTTTCTTTCTATAATAGTACGCCAGCAATGGTATGCTCTGAGGCGAAAAAGAATAAGATGAAGTCCTTCGTGAAGTCTGGGCTGGCCAACACGAGAGATTTGGTCAGCGCTATCTTGATATATTCAAATGATTTCCTGTCTTCTGGGTTCCATTTGATATTGTTCCCCTTTCTGAGCATGTAGGTGATATGTTTTATAATTTCTGCTAGGTTTAGGATGAATCTTCTCAAGAAATTCACCTTTCCCAGGAAGGACTGCACCTCCTTCGCATTGCGTGGAGTGTTGATTTTCAAGATTCCTTCTACCCTAATAGGGTCTATCTTTATACCCTGCTTCGAGATGATGTGCCCCAACAATTTCCATTATTTCATTTTGAAATGTGATTTCTTCAGATTCAAAGATATACCAATCTTCCTGCAATTTCAGAAGAGCTTCTTCAGATGCCCAAGGTGTTGTTCATCGGAGTCAGAGTACATTGTGATGTCATCTAGATAGATAATGATAAATTTTTCCTTTTCCTCAGAAAATGCTATGCCCATCACCCTCTAGAGGCTAGCTCCAACGTTCATA
>JASDQU010685975.1:55055-69505 GCA_032191745.1 Picea mariana | reverse complement strand
GCAACACATAGATCCACTGTGTATGTTTCATGGCGATGTCGTCTTGATTGAAAATTTGTCGCACAGATCCACAGTGTATTCAGGTGGCTGTGCTATGTTATGACTACATGGATCCACAGTGTATGATTGGTGGCCATGACTTTTAGGTATGATGTCATCAGTCTGTGATCTGAGTATGGGAATGCCTACCTCAGAATTGATATATATGATATTCTGCTGATGCTTAGATGTTTGCAGGTCTCTGACTAGATGTGCTTTTGGTTCTTAACACACACATGCAACTTAAAAAGTCTATCGACTGTCACTGGTTCCACTCTCAGACTTTGGGGGGCATTCTGTTATCCACAATTTTGGTCATTAAAATGATGACATGATAAGAACATGATGATAGAATATCAAACTCTTCAATAAGAACATTTTCCTGAGAAAGGGGTACACTTGTCATCTTCCAGAAATCATATTTTAAAGACAGTTCGCAGGCTGCATATATACTCTCCTGCGAGAATACTAAATTCTCGCAGGCTGCATACAGCTGGGGTGCGAACTTCTCGCACTGTGCTCAAGCTTAGGGTGCGAACTTGTTTTTAAAGGAGGAAAATGGATAAGTTCTCGATCCTTCTAGAAGGAATATTCTAGAAGGGTGAGTTGGCTTTCGAATGGTTGGCAAAGTAATGACTTCCTAGATATCTTGGGATCATTCCCTATCCAAGTAACTAATCAATCTTCTCCTATATATTGAGGAGATTGCTCATGGAAAAGGTTAGAAGAAGCAAGCTAACAAGAGATTGATTGGAAAATTGCTGCAAGAATGTATGGAGGACTGATGCTACAATAGCAAGAGACAACAGCAAGGTCATCATATGTGGTTGAACTTCTTCATGCATGAGCAAGTGTGTGTGTCAGATATAGGAGCCATCGATAGGAGACCTATGACATCAAGGCTCAGGTTGTAAGTTTCACTTTCAATTAATGCAATACAGTAATATGTCCCTTTCCCATAATGATGATGTCATCTTATTACATGATTCCTTGATCACATGTATAGACTAGGTATTGAATATATTAATCTGCATTTGTTGTGATTGGTTTGTGTTGTTGTGATTGGAACGACGCAAGAGCATCGGAGCAAAGCTTGGAACAACACAGATATAAGGAGAGCGTTCATAAGGTATGTCCACCATCCATTTCTCTTAGTTCATTCAATAGTCTATATCTAGGGAAAGAGTAGTATTCTGTCACGTTTTGTTCCAGATCCAGGTGGATATGGGGAGATTGGTCTGTGTCCGCACTCACGAATTTATCCTGAAGCATGAGGCCATTTGCAAGGTCATGCACTCTAGCATCCAATGTGTCATACAATTTGGATTTGAATGCTTCAAGAATTCCCTTGAGGTTTTGAGAGGAAATAGCCATATGTCACCCTATGAACTCTTTGGTCCCACATCCATCATGAAAAATCCCAAAAAATAGAGCAAAAATTTACTACAGAAAATCGCGACGTTTTCCGGAAAAACCCTGAAAACCTGTTTAATTTAAAATGCTCATAACTTCACTTTCCGGACTCCGTTTCGACTAATTTTTTTTTTAATTGGGTGAAATTGTGAGAGGAAATAAGATATGTAGTTTATTTGGGCAAATTCAGTCTTCATATGCTATATAAATAAATAAATAAATAAAATCGCGCTGTCGTCCGTGGAAAAATACTCTGAAAAATTACAGATTTTAAAACTTCAATATTTTGACTTCCCGGACTCCGTTTCGGACGATTGTTTTTTTCAACTTGGGTGTTTTTATGAGAAGAAATCAGATCCATAACCTGTTTCTACAAATTTTTCATAGAAATATACTAAAAATTTCTGGAATGTCGCGGCCCTCTTTTTCTTCTCCAAAAAAAAAAAATCTGCAAAAATAAAAAATATTTGCCCACAATGTCTGCCAAGGAAAGTGCTCTGATACAACTTGTTAAGAAACAAATACCTAAATACAAAATATCACAATAGATCCAAATATATCTGAATACAATCACCACATAAGATATATGAAACCATATATAAAACCACAACTTTATTATAAAAACCCTTGAGGTAGGGCAACACCATATAATGGATCATATTATGGAAATGATCCTCTCCTGTTCACTTGCCTCTTCGAGGGGGCATCCTCCTATTGAGATATTGCTCCAAATACAATAATTCTCTTCATATCTCATTACATTTCTTTAACCCCTTTATATAGTGCTACCATTACCTAAGAACACTCTAGAGGAGAAATCTTCTAAAAGTAGAACCTTCTAAGAAGTCCTCTTACATTTATTATCTCTAATTACTCATTTATTATATCTAACTACCATAGTGGGACTTATTTAATAATATAGTGGACCTAGTCCACATTACATTGAATGACCTTCACTATTATCACTACGGGCCCACTGGACCCCCCCACTACCCCTCTAGCTACCTTACATTGATTTTGGGCCTGAAGGTATTGAAATAATTAGGCGCAAAGAATATAGAAGTGCACGCCGATTCTGAAATGGTCATAAAACAGGTCAAAGGCATATATCAGTAAAGACACCCCATGGTAATAGCATACAGAAACTTGGCATTGGATATCCTCGAGAAATTCTTGGAGTATGATCTATCAATTATCCCTAGGGAGCAAAACTAGATCGTTGATGCATTGACCACCTCGACCTCAGTTTTCAAAATCCTCATCTTCCCAAACAAAAAATATGAGATTAAACTCAGAAAAAGGCCGGTAGTAGCTGATAATATCAAACATTAGCAGGTGTTTGAAGATGACAAACAAGTGGAGAAGTTTCTCCAAATGAGCAACAAGTTCGCTAATACAAAAATTGACAATGAATGTTGTTGCGACGAAGATGGGAGTGCAGATGTGCGCAGTAACAATGACCCTTTCTAGGACCAGATAGTGGGAAGGGACATAGTACAACTAAAAAATAACATCATCCCAAAGGGGTTAGTGCCGCTGGAAAAATGTTTCGACAAAAATTATGTGGCCATAAATCCTAGGATCACTACAAACAATGAGGATGTCGAATATTGCAACATTTGGACTCAAGAGAACCCAAAAATAATCAAATTATAAAAAATGCTCAGTCTAGAGGTCAAGAAAGACTATGTCAAGATCATGAAGGAATTCCTCGACGTTTTCTCGTGGAGCTATGATGATTTGAAGGTGTATGACACTAAATTAATCCAACATGTTATCCATCTCAAACAAGACCAAAAGACTTTCAAACAAAAGCTTATATGAATAAATCCCTTGCTACTATCGTTGATCAAAAAAAAGGTAAAGAAACTATTTGAAGATAATATTATCATTTCTTTAATATTCTCAAAATGGATAGCTTATTTGGTACCTGTAAGAAAGAAGAGTGATGAGATAAGGCTGTGTGTGGACTTGTGTTGGCCCTTGACCAAGTTGTGAGAGATACTTGGTCATATTTGACCTTTTTGGGATTTCGATGCACTGTCGAAGGAAGTGCGCAAGACAAAGTAGATATCATAGGATATCGGTCCACTTTTGGGCCTCTTTTTAGATTTTGGGTTAATGTAATGAGAAAGGGATGTCATCCTGTGGGTTTACCCATGCTTAGGCCCACTTTTGTATGTATAAATAGATGTCTAGGAAAGGTAGAAGAGATTCTATGGCTTAGTGCTAGTAATTATATATGTTTCATCGAATGTGGATTGTAAATGCTCTGTGCATGATTGTAAGAGACTTGCAGAGCTCAGTGCAAGTTGTTGTAGGAGGTTGTGAAAGGATTTGTGATGAAGCACAAGGAAGAAGGATCTAGCAAGCTACGCAGATTTTCTGTCCTATGCGGAGTAAGGGTTGTTGAGGCTCTATGTTGTAACTGCTTGAACGAGATAATAAATAAGAAGAGTTGGTGGACATAGCCCCAGGGTGGGGGTGAACCACGTAAATCTGTGTGTGATTCTTTGTGCTTTGATTCAATGTATTTACTTCTTCTTCTACTAAGTGCTTTGATATCTGTAGGAATATTTGCTTATTCTTTGTGCTCCTAGATGTGTATGAATGTTAGATCTGATGTGTATGAAGATTCTTAGTGATAATATACTGGGTTTGATCTATATTACTATTGTTAAGTGCTTGAATACTATAGATTAGTGTGAATGTTGCGAAGCTATGTCTTATAAGCAAAGTGGTTATTGAATGTATCTTGAGGAACTAACAGTGCTAAGTGCTCTAGTAAGATGTATAATCACATATCTGTGTCCCAGCTAAGGTGAGACTTCATCTACTTTGCAGGTGTTACTGAAAGGGCCAGTAGTTAAGGTTTTGTTGGTGCGTTGTTGTAGCATTGAACCCTGGGTCTGCCCCTATGCCAACAAATGGTTTCGATGCCGGGAATGGAACTATGATTGTTGGGAACCTAGAAAGAAAAGCTTTGTGAAAATATTCGATCTAGAAACCGGGAAATATCTGTGCGTAGATCTGTTTCCATAGTGCGCAGTGTTCTACTTAACCTGTGAAGCTCTGTACCAAGAAAGAAAGGTCAGAACTATAGAAAAGAGTTAAGATCTGTAAGCTTTGTGCTCTGATAGAGGTAATAATAGTCAAAAGTTTTTAGATCTGGAAGCTTTGTGCTTTGCAAAAGTAAAATAAGTGAAAATTGTTGTTTCTAGAGTATGGATCTAGGTATGTTTGATAGATTCTATCCTAGCTTGGAAACTAGGGCTCTGATAGATGAAAGAAAGTTTGATATGAATATATCTAATAGATATGTTATACCTATGCATAGAAAGAATGTCTGGACTAACAAGCAGATGCAGGATCCTCGAAAGAAATTTTTGCAGGCTAGCTACCATAACCCTAATGTGCAGTACATAAGAGGTTGGGGATCATTTAAAAGAAAGAGAGGATTAACCCTCTGTTATAGTTGCAGAAGACCAAGACATCTTGCTAAGGAATTCCCTAGTGGAATACCTAGTTGTCTCTGTTGCAAATCTTTGGACCACGAAGAATAAAATTTCCCTAGAATGATTGCTAAAATGGAAGGCATGAATATGAAAGAAGAAAACCCTAAGGCAGATCCAGAAATAATAAAACCCCAGAGAGAATCAGACAAGATGTTACTATAGATACAAGACACCTTGAATGATCACCGACATGTTATATTATCATAGGTTTTTAACAAGAAAGAATGCATCAAGGTAAGAATAGGAGACTTCGACATTGAATTTGTTCTAGATGAGGAAACACAGTTGAATGCTATGACAGAAAGAACTTGGGAAGATATAGGGAGGCCTGTTATGACCCCTTCACTGAGTGGAATAGGGTTATTCAGAGGGAAACTAGTGAGCCTATGTGGAAGGCTCAATCAAATATCTATGAATGCTAATGGAACTTCAACAGAAGAAGATTTTGAGATTATCAAATTTATTGAGGACAACGCCCCGTTTACTATGTTACTTGGAAATCTTTGGATTGAAAGAGATCAAGCCAGAAAGAAGGAAGAAGAAAATGTTTTAGAACAATAGAGACAAGAGTTAAAATACTTCATGACCATAAGGATCACGCAGTTGATTGAGGAACACGAGAACATATCGAAGCTATATCACACTAGGAACCCAGATGTCAAAGTTATCAGAACACCAGAGGACTCACGGAAGATTGAAGTTTCTATCTCAGATAAATAAGAGATGTTATACCTGAACCCTAAGAAAGAACCTCAGTAGTGTGAAGTAACTATATTCAAGGAAAATAAGAGCCAGAACGGGAAAAGAACTACTGAAACGAAGCTCATTGGAAAGAAATCTAGAAAGTTAAGTAAGAAGAAGGAAAAGATTGAAAAGTTGCAAGAGATTCCAGATAGAACATTGCAGAAAGAAAACTTGTAGAATGGGAGCTTCACAGAGATATCAGAACAATGACCTATGGCACTTCATCGTGCTGAAGAGATATAGCCATTGGATTAATATACCCTTTCGACTTCCTCCCCGAACAAACAGAAAAGCATTAAAGGATCATCATTAGACCATTGGATACCACCATAATGGACAGATCAACATTAATGGAAGATTCATGCCCATTGCAAGTAGACCATTGCTGAATTTATTATTTAGTTCACTGAGCCATGAATGAAGAACACTTTTTCCAACTAAGAATTTTAGAATCCCACTAAATAGCAGTTGTATACAGTGGTCATTGCGATCTGGTTGGTCATCCTAGTACAGTATCTGAGATCACTGTGAACCCCAACTAATTTTTCTCTCTGAGCACGTATGTTCGACGAATTTAGCACAGTCAAAGAATCTACAAGAGAGGTACTTGCTAGCCTCAGAATTGAAAGAGTCATGTAGGAACGAGGGTTGTCTATAGGTTTACAGGCATCCTCGATGAGAGGAGTGCAATCCTCCTCATCGACTGCTTGAATAGGAACATCCCGAGACAGTGCAGAACGCGGAACCAAACATAAAAATGATATGGCCAATGTGAGGTTGGTTCCATCCATCCTACCTACTTACATACCACTTTTGAGAAGTGTGATCAATATATACAATGTGCCTAAAGACTTCGAGTACACTCTAGTCACTGCATACCTACCGAAAGGGGTACACACAGTCTGCGTAGATCAAGACAAGATTGCAGCATTGAATTTTAGTGACTTCAACCTTGGGGATCATAAAGTCTACAACACACTTGCCCTGTACAATTACTTAACCAAAACCAAGGGAAAGAACTCGAAGATCATCCATAAACAATGGACTATGAACCTCGTGCAGTCCACTCTGTTTAATGTCATGAAGATCCCACATTTCGGACGTCACCAAGAATTCAATGCCTGAGTTAAGCTACTCTTAGCGAGATACCATGGAGGATACCTATGGTTGAACTGTCGCATCATAGTTGATCCAGCATTGATCAATAGGATCACAGGTATTAGCATGTAGGGCCCTAATCCCCATGATTACTATCTTGGAAAGACCGCAGACCGTGCTCTTGCTCAGAAGATCAAAGAAGTTTATGGTGATGTTGAGAAAGGAGAATGAGGCTACAAGGTAGCCTCTATTTAGAGTGGTGCAGTGCACCTTGCATGTCAACTGATCGTAGGGAAGCTCGTTCGCAAGAATCGACCTGTGCAAGTATTTGACTTTGTAGTTGACCTCACAAGAAAGTGCACAGAGGGACTACAAATGAACTAGATGAAGTACCTAGTGAATCAACTAGATATCGGCTGCAGAGAAGCCCGGGATCAGGGGCATGAATTCCATTTTAGCTGGCTCTTGTTACTTATAGCTTTCGTTGAATGGGAGCTACTAGAAGATGCAACCTTCCCGGACCTCAACCCTTTTGAACCCTTAGCCGCAAAGTTCAGTACCTTATGGTACTCAAATGATATGAGAAAACAATGGAAATCCAATGTTGTATTCCACACCTACTACAATCATTTGTAGTGTGCCATCAAGTTTGAGCCTCGGATAACCTTGAATACCCTCTTTAGGTTCAGGCCCTTAATGAAGTTCAACATAGACCACCACTTCATTTACATAACAACACGCGCTGATGAGAAGAAAGAGAAGTTATAGTCTTATTATAAGCTAACAAAAGAATACCTAGAGGAAATCAACAAGGAATAGTCATAGACCTCCTTGTTTCAGCAGACCCCGCAGAATTGTCTGACATCGACATCCCAGAAGCTGTGCAGGATACACCTGGGCCTTGTAAGATGAAGAAAACAACAAATATGAAGAAGGATGAGGAAATACAGGATATAGACAAAAGATCTGTAATGACCACATCTATTTCACCTAAGCAAGAAGGTAATGATGAAGAAGTTGAACAGAGGCCAAAATATGAAGAGGACTAGTCGAATAAAAGGAAGGTTTCACTTCTGAAACCTTCCTCCCAGAAGAAACCTAGAACCCCTGTAACAAAGATGAAGACCATGCTCACCCCATATGACTTAAATTTCCTCCTCAACACTATGAACGAAGCTATTTAATAAATAAAAAAAAACTAGGGAGCCAAGCTTGAGGTGTTTGAAGCAGAATTGATTAGACCTGAGTGACTCGGGACGAGTCACAGGTGAGTGTTGGGGGCCTGTTGGCCCTTGACCATGTTGTGAGAGATACTTGTTCATATTTGACCATTCTTGGGACTTAGATACCCTATCAAAGGAAGTACACAAGACAAAGCAGAGATCATGGGATCTCGGTCTACTTTTGGGCCCCTTTTTAGGGTTTGGGTTAATGTAATGGGAAAGGGATGTTACCCCATTGGTTTACCCACGCTTAGGCCGACTTTTGTATGTATAAATAGATGTCTAGGCAAGGTAAAAGAGAGACGATGGATTATTTCTATCAATTAGATCTGTGTGATCGAATGTGGATTGTAAATTCTCTATGCATGATTGTAAGAGACTTGTAGAGCTCAGTGCAATTTGTTGTAGGAGGTTGTGAAAGGCTTTGTGCTGAAGCGCAAGGAAGAAGGATCTAGCGAGTTGCACAGATCTTCTATCTTGTGCGGAGTAAGGGTTGTTGAGGCTCTATGTTGTAACTGCTTGAATGAGATAATAAAGAAGAAGATTTTGTGGACGTATCCCCAAAGTGGTAGTGAACCACGTAAATCTGTGTGTGATTCTTTGTGCTTTGATTCAATGTGTTTACTTCTTCTTCTGCTAAGTGATTTGATATTTGTAGGAATATCTACTTATGCTTTGGGTTCCTAGATGTGTATGAATGTTATATCTAATGTGTATGGAGATGCTTAGTGCTGATCTAATGGTTTTGATCTAGCTTACTTTTGTTAAGTGCTTAAATACTATAGATTGGTTTGAATGCTGCGAAGCTCTGTCTTATAAGTGAAGTGGTTATTGAATGTATCTTGAGGAACTAATGGTGCTAAGTGATCTAGTAAGCTATATAATCATATATCTATGTCCCAGCTAAGGTTGCAAACACCTGAGTCTTGCAACCACCCCTACCTCTACCTCAGGTGAGACTTCATCTTCTTCCTAGGTGTTTCCGAAAGGGCTGGTAGTTAGGGTTTTGTTGGTGTGTTGCTGTAGCATTGAACCCTGGGTCTGCCCCTATGCCAACAACTTTCGAAAATTAAACAAAGTGTCCCTCAAGGATCACTACCCTCTTCCTAAAATGGAATATATCTTGCAAAAGGTAGTGGGGTCCTAGAACATGTCCATGATGGACAGTTTTTTGGGGTATAATCAAATCATGGTCCACCTAGATGATAGAGAAAAAATGGATTTCACGACTCCATGAGGAATGCTCATGTATGCCAAGATTCCTTTCAGCCTGATGATCATAGGTGCCACTTTCCAGAGGGAAATGGACATAAAAAAATTTGACGAACTGAACAAGTTCATTGTGATCTATCTAGAAGACATCATAGTATACTTTTCCTCCAACGAACAACACCTCGAGCATCTAAAGAAAGTTTTCCAGAAGTTCAGGAAGTTCGACATATCGCTAAATCCAAAGAAATCACATTTCAGGATGGAAGAAGGAAAGTTGTTGAGGCACATTATCTTGAAAGAAGACATCAAGATAGACCCTAGCAAGGTTGACAAAATCCTAAAAATCGGAACTCCGCACAGTAAGAAGGAAGTGAAATCCTTCCTAAGAAAGGTAAAATTCTTGAGAAGATTCATCCCGAACCTGGCAGAAATTATAAAGCACATAACCTGCATGTTGAGGAAGGAGAATGAGATCAGGTGGAATACAGAAGCCCAAAAATCTTTTGAATATATCAAGGTGGTGCTGACTAGAGACCTTATGATAGCCAATCCATACTTCACAAAATATTTCATCCTATTTTCATTCGCCTTGGAGCATACGATTGTCGACATGCTGTTATGGAAAGACGAGCAGAATTTGAAGAAGCATATAGCCTATTTCAACAGGATGTTGTGGGATGCTCTGCTAAGGTACAACATTATGGAAAAACAATCATATGCCTTAGTGAAATCCCTAAAGGAGTTTAGGATGTACATTTTGAACTCCCACGTCATTGCTTATATGCCCAACAACTCAGTAAATGATATCCAGACTCAGCCATACCCTGAAGAGAGGAGAGATAAGTGGATAGTTACCATGCTGGAATATGACCTGGAGTTTAATCCTACGAAAATAATTAAGGGTCAGGGACTTGTGAAGATAATGGTACAGTCAGACTGCAATGATATGGGAATCAATTTCATTATCGATCTCTCAGAGAGTCCTCGAGAGGAAATGACTGCACAGGTGTCTCAGAAGTTCTTTGATTCTCCATGGTATGCATACATCATCTATATGTTGAAGAATCTCCAGGCCCCTTCAGGTGAAAGAAATACCAAGGCCAGATTTATAAAGATTAAAGCAGTTAATTTCTGCATCCTGGATAACTCACTCTACTGGAAAGATCCAGTGGGAATATTGTTGAGTTGTTTGTTGGAAAATGACACGAAGTGAGACATAGAATAATTTCACAAAGGGGATTGCGAAGGTCACCACTACTACAAAACCACCACACACAAAATCCTGAGAGTGGGTTACTATTGGCCTAGAATTTTCACAGACGTGTATAAAGAAGTCTCCAGCTACCACGAATATTAGATTTTTTATGGGAGAAGAAGCTGCATCCCATGCCACTAAAGTCTATCTCAGTCAAAGAACCATTCATGCAGTGGGGTTTGGATTTCATACGGGAAATAAATATTCTATACTCGACGCAACACAAATGGATACTCAGGGACATCGACTACTTTACGAAATGGATAGAAGCGATCCCCATGAAGCAAGCTACTGACGCAGTAATCATCCAATTTCTGGAGACAAAGATATTATCAAGATTCAGATGCCCCATCAAGATCATAACAAACAACATGGTCGCATTCAAGTCCAAGAGGATGGAAAAAAAAAATCAGGATTACAATATAACCCTGGGGCATTCTACGACATACTACCCACAAGGAAATAGGTTAGTAGAATCCTCAAATAAAATCCTAACCAGGATCATCAAAAGACTCTTGCAAGACAATAAGAAATCTTGGCATAAAAATCTTATCTATGCATTGTGGGAAGATCAAGTTACCACCAAGAAGTCCATTTCAACATCGCCTTTTCAAATTGTATACGGTGAAGATGCAATTTTCCCTACCACACTGGTATTTCCCGTCAGAATGATGTTGCAAGAATAGGAGGTTCAGCCAGATGACATGAAGAGGAGAATAAATCAATTGATTAAAACACATCATATGGGGGAACAGGTATACAATCGATCACAAATCCACTAGGAGAGGATGAAGAAAACCTTCGACAAGCGTTCTAAGCAGAAGGAATTTCAGGTAGGGGAGTGTGTGCTGATATGGGACATGAGAAATGAAGATAAAGGAAATCATGAAAAATTCGACCACCTTTGGAGGGGTCCATTAAGAGTCAGCATGTATTGCGGGAGCAATGCTTATTTTCTAGAAGGATCAAATGGAGAGTGCCTTGGTTGGGGGCCTGTAAACGACAGGTTCCTCAAACATTATCTGATGAAATAAAATCAGTTCAGATCATATGCCATTGTAAATATTCATTTTATTTTTGTGTCGAGTCAGTAGGTGAGCAGAAAATTGAAGCCTAAAGTGAAGGCCCTGAGTTTATGCTGAGTATTTTAGAAGTTTCATCGATAGGTTTAGTTTGCACTTTGTTTTTCATATTGCAGTGTCAAATAGTCAAAATAAGGCCCAATGGCCAGGCACCTAGTCTACTATTCTTTGCTACCTCGTGGGGAGTATAGCATCCCCGTTGGAGCCAACTATTAACACCGCCATTTTCCTTTCAATTAGAGTCAGTTTTTAGTCGAGTTATGGCCCATGTGTCAAAAAATGTGAATTTAGGTACGTAACAATGAAATGTTCGGTTGGCCCTTGGAAATGGGAAGGGATGTCAGAGTCGAAACATGCGTAAATGGTACGGGTATGTTGTTTCCCAGAGAGTCGAGTTTTGTTAAAGGTTAGTCTCTACGTGCCCCAGGTCGAGTCAAGTAGTTAATGGAAGTCGCATCAACAAGTGATGTAACTATTATCAGTTCATTATGAAGGCTGAAGGAATGAAAAATTGTGGCTTTCATATCATGTATTCCTTGTAGCCCTCATTTCCTGTACCTTACACATGGGGATGTGTTATGGAAAATTTGTAGTTTTATTCGAAACATATAGTTTCCATGAATTTATTGTTCCTTGGAATGATTTCTCCTTCTACCCGATGTGTTATAAATCCAAAAGGTTCTGCACCCATTTTATTCACGAAATCAGATTCATGCTCTGTCTGTAGGTTTTCTCGCAAGCCCAAGTAGATCGAATTCTCCATCTTGGGCATTCGCTGGATCCACTGTGTGCAAGATAAATACTGGTCGCATCGTGGTGACCTACAAAAAAATAAGGAAGGGTGCGCAAATTGGAATCATCACCAAGCTTGAGACCCAAAGTGACTGGGATTCATTCTTACTCACAATAGGCATCCCCAAGGATACAAAGGGAGTTTCCCCTTTCCCCGTGGGAACGATGACATCACACTGTGCAGAACCTGGAGTGGAAGGATCCACGTAGGAAGGAAGGATAGTATAAGACATGTCTCCCCAATAGCAGATACCCCAGAGAAGGGGTAGGCCAAAGAAGAATAAGGAAGCTAGGGAAAATTGAATCCCAGATGAGTCGTATGCAAGATCGTCTGCTGAAAAATTACTTATGTGCGCTATCCGGATGGAGCCTATGGAAGGTACAAGCATAAAATCTAGGATCAGAATGAGGAGGATGGATGTTGTGGGTACAAATGATCAAGATCCATATTATCAGCTAAAGCATGTGAAACTAGCTATCGTCGAACTTTACCAGGAAAATAGGGAGTTGAGACAACATCTAGCGACAAAGAACATTGAAGTGTCAGCAGCGCAAGGCTATGAAGGGAACATGACATGGCTCAAAATATAGCTCAGAGAGGCACAAGATACAATCGTACATATACATGAAGCACAGAGGCTATTAAAATAATGGTATGTGAAGCATTCCAGAGAATCTAAAGTAGTGGAGGACAAATCCCGCACAGCTCTCTCCAGTGAACATAAAAAACAAGATTAGTTGAGTTCGTTCCTGTATCCGCAAACATAAATAAAATCTTGACAGTTTTGAAGGAGACATCTCCCTAAGACATTTTTTCATTTTGATAATGGCCATGATAGTCTACAGCCACTTGTCGTGCACATTTCCCCCAACAAATGAGCGTGTGAAAAAAATAAAATTCGTTACAGCAGAGAGCAGGACTCTCACAAACAATTGTCTGTTCAGATATTTGATCGAAGGAAAGAATTGACATATAACTCCCTCATGAAAATACTTGATCGATAACTGAATCTCTGTGGTGGATTACAAATAGTCATGATGTAGCTAAATGTATTTGTTGTTTATCTTTGGAAAAAAATCATGCGAAGAGTATTTTAACGCAGAACAGTCAGTTTCCTAGTTTTTAGAGGTAGTAGTTAGAAGAGAAGGGTATCCCAAGCAACTCCCTGGCCTATATATTTGATCTTTTTGATGTAAAATAGGTTGTTTGGAAAAATTAGTATAGACAGTGATTATTGTATGTAGATTGAGCTTGATCGGAATTTAATGCAAAATTCCTTAAGCTTTGATGAAAAGATTCTAATTATAGTAGTTGGATGTATTGTTTTCTTTTCTTTGCGTATGTACTTCCTGTTTATTTATTCATATCTTTTTTTGTCTAAATCGGAACGAAATTTCGAACCTATGGATTCACTGCACAACACCCCTTGTTCGCACCATTTAGACAAAACGTATTTCCTCTAAATTTAAACTTGGAATTCATCCTCAGCAGTGATCCAAGTTGCTTTCTATATTTTCTCCCCGCCCCACACAATGATTTTACACTGAAATCTGTTGCTCACTTAGCCTTTATCCTCTCAAGTTCAACGATCGAGTCATTTGTTCCCATTGTTTTTCTTGAACCAACTCCATATCCCAAAGTCTTAGTCTATTGCGCTAATATAACCAGAACCAATTATTTCAAAGTTGTTAAATCTATCCAGCATCTTTAAATCCATATCCCATGCTGAGACTTTGTCTCTTGAGAAATCCATCTCCAGGTCCGAAAGGCTAGTTTTGGGCCTCAAAGTTGGTTGAAATAGTTACCTTTGTCATCTATTCATCATCCTAATAGATTTATGGAGTGAAAACATTCTAGCGTCGTTGTGAGGGATGAAATTGAATATATTTTCCCTGGTATAATGAATAACATTGTAATTTGACCCCCGACGGTAACATAGGGACAAACATCTGTACCAATTGAAATCTTTACCCTGATGAATCCAGTCAAAAAGACTGCTAGCTCTAAGTAGCATAGTTCAGGAACCCTAGCTCCGAAGATGATCTATACCAGAGAAAATCTTGACCCAAACCCTAC
>JASDQU010685975.1:42163-53193 GCA_032191745.1 Picea mariana | reverse complement strand
ATCTAATTACCCATTTATTATATCTAACTACCATAGTGGGTCTTATTTAATAATATAGTGGACCTAGTCCACTTTACATTGAATGACCTCCACTATTATCACTATGGGCCCTCTGGGCCCCCCCACTACCTCTCTAGCTACCTTACAGGTTCGACCTCATTGTACCAAGCATCAAGGCCACTCATGTTATTTGCAGTGCAGTGTGTGAGACCCACAGTGTGTGACTGGTGTACCTCAGTATTGTCCAATATGAAATTTCGGGGGGGTAAAAGAAATTTTGGGTTTGCCTCCACCTTGTGTAGTTTTTTTTTTTAGAGGGTTCTAGGTTTGGGACCTAGAGTGGATATTCTTCCACAGGGACCTCACGATCTAGCCATGGCATGGTGGACCAAGGTGATGAGGTGTAAGGGAGGGGGTAGGGTGTCGAAACCCTACAACGAGGACTTTTTCTACTGGTGACGATGACAGTTCATCGCTCTGGATGACTATACCTACGAGGGGATTGACTTCAGAGGAGATCCATACATGTCACTTCCACCAAGGTCCACCTACGGTGACATAGGTATGTCAAAACGTTTTTACATATTTCTTTTTTTTTATTTTTGTATAATTAGGACAAAAATATTTTTGGATGGTGCTTAAATATTGACTAGACATTTGTGTGTTGTAGACATGAGTCCGTGAAGGCCAGAGGGTTTCCCTYGACATCTACAGAGGAAYCAGGGAGAMAAAGCAGTGGGAGGAGAGGCTGAGAGGTTCCTAYAAAACATGCAAGGMAACTTGTCATGTCTGAATCACAGGATACCCATGGTCTAGGTAGAGGATCTAYGTAAGGCCATGGAGCGACAGGTGGTTGGTGTACCCATGGAATGGGTACGACTCTTTYGTCGTCTCGCAAACGTTGTGGTTTKCCACCATGACACACATCYGGTGCCACARGCGTAGATGTMATGGGATATCTATTACCGGATTATATGTGTATTGAGGGTGTTATCCTCATTTGTACTATAAACACCATATTTTTTGAAATATATAAAAAAGGATCTTYGGCTTCACTTATATTTTAAAATGTGTACATTGATTAGATGGTTTTCTTTGCTTTTAATTATGTGACAAATGCCAATATAAAACAAAATTAGCATAAGCATCAGATACATGATTATAACTCCTAGGAATATGATAATATGTAATAAAATCAAATTGTCATTCTAAAAGACGTACCTATAGGAATCATTGAAGTAAAGTAGGATCACGCACGTGGTAACAGTCGTTCAAATGATGTACTACTAACTGAGAATTAAGGCAAACTTCTAATGAATGAATTCCATGTGAGATAGAATCATGTAAAAGTTCTATAACGATGCTATATTTGGACACATTATTGATGGATGGCCCTAGGCATACGCCTCCTGAAGACACCAGTAGACCCTCGGGTGAATAAACCACCAAAGTGGTGGAAGCCAATTTCTGTGTGTGACAACTAGCCCCATTCGTGAATCCTAAGTAGACTGACAACTCCATTGACATCTATCAACCAAGTGAAAACTCGATAAGAAAATTGAAGATGAAAAAGAAAAGAGATATATACACTAAATTAAATTAGTATACAGAGAGTGTCTCCCAAGCCTGGGGCTCAAGCGTAGTATCTTTTCAAGTAGAGCCCATTTTTGGGCTCGACCAACTTATTCCCTTCATAATATTCTAACTCATAGGCCCCTTTTTCTAGAACATGTCGCACGATGTAAGGACCATGCCACATGGGCTTAAACTTGCCTAGCCCTAGTGGTGCTTTGGCTTCATCATACAAGAGGGCCAAGTCACCTTCAATGTACAACCGAGGACAGAAAGACTTATCATACTAAAACTTAAAATGTCATTTTTCACCTCAATAGCCATAGAGGTGTCTTGATGTTGCTCATCAAGACTCTCTAGGTATATAAGGCATCGCTTGAGATCAAAAGTGTCAGGTAGGAGCACAACTGCCAACTTAAGAGAAGGGATTTTGCATTCAATGGGTAATATCGACTCCACACTGTGTACTAACTGAAAAGGGGAAAAAGTTGTGGCAGTCTTGACCAAGGTTTGGTATGCCTAGAGTGCAGGATATAACATGATGTGCCAGTCAGATTTACTCTGACTGATAGTTTTTTGAAAAATGGTCTTGAGAGACTTGTTGATGGCCTCTACTTGCCTATTTTCCTGGGGATAATAAGGAGAAGAATGACCATGTTTAAAACCCATCTTAGATTCTATTTCTTCCATCATCTCATTCTAAAAGTGACTACCATGGAGAGTGACAATCTCACTCGGGATACCGAACTAGGTGATAATCTGATTGAATATGAAGAAGACTGCAATCTTCCCATCGGATTTAACTGTAGGCATGGTCTCAACCCACTTATTAAATTAGTCGATGGACACGATAATGTGTTGATACCCCTTAGTCGAAGTTGGGTTACAATCTACGAAGTCCACCTCCCACTTGGTGAAGGGACCCACGATAATGACTGGATGAAGAGGGGCTGGATGCGAGCACATTTTCTGAGTGAAAACCTAGCGGGTGTGACACTTCTTAACCATTTCAATACAATCCTTAAATATTGTAGGGCAGAAATAACTTGCTCACAAAATGTTTTGGGTTCTCACAAGCCCAGATAGATGACCACCATAAGCCCCACTGTGGCAATCGTTCAGAACAGATTCAACTTCTCCATGAGTCAAACAATGATGCAATATATCATCCATTCCTTGGTGATACAAAGTGTCACCAATGATAGTATATTTCTTATCTTGGTACCTTATACGTCGTCGATCATCCCATGAGAGATGTTGAGGGAACTTCAAGGTCTGAAGATAGAGAACAATGTCTCCATACCAGGGGTTAGACAACAATACAAGAAAAATGTGGTCATCCGCAAACAAATCAACATGGATAATGTCCTCATCTAATCCTTGAAAATTAGATATTAGCTCTACAAAGACTAGGGATTTCTTGGATTTTGCGGAAGAGAAATTGAGATCAAACTCCTGTAAAATGACAATCCATTTATTGTATTTCCCCCCTATGATACGTCGGGTAAGGATGTATTGAAATGGATTGACGTCAACAACCACCATAGTCTTACAAGGTAATATATAATGATGTAGACGCTGGACTGTGTGAACGACAACCAAGGCTAGATTTTCAATGTGAGTATAATTAAGTTCAGGACCGAGTAAAGTTCAACTAAGATAGTATATGACAGGCTCATGGAGCTCATCATCCTTCTAAACCAGAACTATACCAATCATATCTTCGGACGTGGAGATATAAAGAAAGTAATATCTACTATAATCGAGAGGCTTCAGTAGAGGCACCGACACCAAATATTTCTACAAAGCATCGAAGGAATCATGGTCTCGCTCATCCCAGATAAAAGGGGTGTCCTTCTTCAAAAGATGCATGAAACCTTTAGTGATAGTGGCATAATTCAATATAAACCTACAAATAAAGTTAGCTTTCCCTTGTAGACCCTGAAGTTTTCTAATCGTGTGGGGGGGAGGCAACCGAAGTATTGCCTCAACCTTAAGAGGATCTACCATGATTCTACTCTCAGAAAATAGAAAACCTAAAAGACTACTAGACTTAACGCAAAAGATGCATTTGTGAGGGTTCAACTGGATTCTATAATAACAACATCTTTCAAAAACAAGTCAAAGGTGAATAACGCGATCCGCTCTCTTATGAGAGTGAGTAGCAAGGTCATCAAGGTAATTTTAGAATAAATTCTTAAGATCATGAAAAGAGAAATTCATGTGTTGGCATAGGGGTAGATCCAGTGTTCAACGCTACAACAACGCACAAAAAAAACCCTAACTATTGGCCCTTTCAGCAACACCTGCGAAACATATGAAGTCTCACCCGAGGTAGAGGCATGGGTTGTTGCAGGACTCAGGTGTCTTCAACCTTAGCTAGGACACATATCTATGATTATAATACTTGATAGAGAACTTATCACCATTATTTCATCATTATTTAACCAATATCTACTCCGCAGAAAAAAAAGAGCATCTCAGCCTTCACCCTCATCTAATGTATTTAATCACTTAGCATAAATAAGTGGATCATATATACTAGATTCAAGAGTTAAGAACATTCACCTATGTTAGATCTAGCATCCAGATTCGTCATAAGAACAAAGAATAAACAAATATATCTATCTATCTATATCAAGCACTTATAAAATAACACATAAATACACCAATGCTTCACACAAAGTAGAGAAACACAGCATATACATGGTTCGCCCCCATACTGGGGATACGTCCACCAACTCTTCTTCAATAGATTACATGCACAGAGCCTCAAAAACTTACTCTGCATAGGATAGATGATCTGTGCAGCTTGCTCGATCCTTCTTCCTTGTGTTACATCACAAATCCATTCATAATCTATTACAACCACTTGTACCTAGCTCTGCAAGTCTCTCACAATATGCACAAAGCATTTACAAACCACACTTTCACTTAGCACAACATCACATAGATGCCTCTTCTTCTTCTCCTTCCTTACATATCCTAGACATCTTTATATATATTACAAAATAGGCCTAAGCATGGGTGAACCCATGGGCCGACATTCCCATACCCGTTACATATTCCCAAATCCCAAAAAGGACCCAAAAAGGGGTCGAGATCCCATGATCTCTTCTTCGTATTGTGCTCTGCCTTCGACAGGCTGTCGAAGTCCCAAAATAGGTCAACTTGACCAAGGTTCTCCCAAAAATTTATCAAGGGCCAACATGCCCCCAACACTCACCTGTGCCTCATCCTGAGTCACTCTGGTCTGACTAGTTCTTCTTCAAACACCTCAAGCTTGGCTTGAGCTGCTTCGACTTGTTGTCATGCTATGACCTCCTGTTCAGTGAACTCTTGGATGACTACATCATTGATAGGTCCCTCTAGATGTTGTTCAACTGTAGTGACAACCTTCTCTAGCTATGTTCCTTGGCTTTCTACCTCTGTAAGCAATCGGTAAGCGTTTTCTTATACAGGTTGGAGTTTTTGAGTTACCTCCATAACTCTGCTCTAGATAGTGTGTATCTACTGCTAGGCAGTCCGCTGCTCTTGGGATCACTTAATTATTTCCATAGCTGACAGGGGCTTCAACTGCGCCTGTATCTTCTCGACTTGATACTTCACCTCTTAGAGCTGCGACTCCAGTGCCTTCAGTTATAGGTTCTCCGTGAGTTATTCATAGGTCTGGGCACTATGATCAGTGAGTTTTTTACATTCTAGGGTAAGATCCTTTAGCCTTTCAACTATGCTCCAGTTGATTTCTTCTCTTTCGTCTCTTACATCTTTTGGGGTCTCAGGTATAGTGTGTAGCTCTAAGTCTAATATGCATTGTTGTAGTTGTTGGATGGATTCTGTGAGCTGGTTCACCTGCTATGTAACTCGGTCTTTTGCCTTGATTTCTAAGACTGTCACAGAGCGAAGTGCTCTATTGATCGCTTCTTTTACTTTGAGTTGCTCCGCGAGAAACTGTTCCTTTTCTTGCTATAGTTGTGATTTTTCTTCATCAAACTTCGCTTGGAGAGAAATCTTTTCCTTTTCTATAGTGTTATGTTTTTCTACAAGTACTCCTTGTACTTGTGTCAAATCCTGGGTGTCTTGATCTATTTCTTCCTGTGCTCATCGAAGGTGAGCTTCAACTGTATCGACTAGGTGGTGGAGTTGGGTTGGCTCATATCCTAATTCTGGTTCTCCTGACGCAGTGGAGACTATGCGGATGAACTGTAGGGCCTAATGTACCCCTTGGAGGTCATTCTCAATTCGATCATACATCTCCTCTTTCTTTGCTTCTTGTTTCTATACTATTTCCATCAAAGCATCTTGTAGGGCTGCTATGAGGAAGTTAAAGTCATTGGAGTTGAGGATAGTCTGCATCTTGGTCATGGTGGCCTTCAATTTCTTTCGGGAGGAAGGTTTCGGAGTAGAAACTTTCCTCTTCTTCAGGGGATCAACCTCATCCCCTTGATTCTATTCAGCTTCTTTGTCATCTAACTCTTCACCATCACCTCTTTTCTCTAGTGATATGGAAGCAGTCTTCATGGAGGCACTGTCTAATCCTTAGACCTCTTCGGTCTTCTTTGTCTTGCTAGGTCCGGGTGTATCCTACGTAGTTTCTAGGCTGCCAATGTTGGATATCTCCGCAGGGTCTGCTGGAATAAGGAAGTCCACCGACCAGTCATTAGTGATCTCCTCCAAGTCCTCCTCTGTGAACTTGTAGTAGGACTGAAGTTGTTGCTTGTGTTCTTTGATGCGCGTTGTGATGTAAATAAAATGTCGATCTATGTTGAACTTCATCAAAGGCATGAATCGGTGTAGAGTGTTCGGAGTCATGCAAGGCTGGGGTTGTATGGCTATCTTCAGCTAATTGTAGTAGGTATGAAAAACAACATTTGACTGCCAATGTTTGTTCATTTCACTTGAATACCAAAGGGTAGTGAACTTCATGGCCAACGGTTCAAATGGCTCGATATCTGAGAAGGTCGCACCTTATAGAATATCCCAGGAAATAAAAGCTATAAGGATCAAGAGCCAGCTGAAATAAAATTCATATCCTTGATATTATTCTTCTCTGCAGTCAAGTTCCAATTGGTTCACCAGGTACTTTTCTCAGTTCATATGAAGGCCTTCTACGCACTTCCCTATGAGGTCGACTACAAAATCGACGACTTGGGTAGGTCAGTTCTTTCATATTAACTTCCATACAATCAACTAATAGATGAGGCACACTACACCACTCTAGATAGAAGCTACCTTGTAGCCTCGTGTTCCCTTCTCGACATCTCCATAAGTGTCCTTTATCTTCTATGCTAGAGCATGATCCATGGCTTTTCTGGGGTAAAACTCTTGTGGATCAGGTCCTTGTATACTCAACCCTGTGATCCAATTGATCAATGTCAGATCAACTATTATACGACGGTTTAGCCAAAAATAGCCACCATGGTAACAATAAAGAAGTATCTTGACACAGGCATTGACTTCCTGGTGTCTACCAAAGTGGGGAATCTTCATGATGTTCAACAGGGTGGACTGTGTGAGGTTCATAGTCCACAACTGGGGGATTATCTTCGAATTCTTCCCCTTAGTTCTGGTCAGGTACTTATGTGGGGAGAGCATGTTATAGAATTTGCGATCTCTGAGGTTGAAGTCGCTAAACTTCAAGTCTGCAATATTATCTTGGTTTGTTCAAACTGCACGTATCCCCTTCGGGAGGTACGTTATAACCAAGGTGTATTCAAAATATCTGGGCACGTTGTCTCAATTTACTGCAATGCTCAGAGGTGGTATATAGGTGGGTAATATGGTCGACATCAATTTGGCATTCGCTAGATCATCCCTGTGCTTGGTTCACTTTTCATTTGATGGTCGGGATGGTCTGGCTCCATGAACAATTGATAGAGAGGTTGGGAGTTCTCTCGTCGATGATTCTTGTACACCTATAGACATCGACATGACTCTTTCATTCATGAGGTTTGTTATCACTGAAATTTCATCCACAAACGGTTACAGGAATCCAGCATCTTCAAATAGCTATGAGTCCACCCATGGACCAAAATTACCAAAAAAACATTTCCAAAAGGTCCAAAACTATACAACTAGTTATAAAATCAAGATGCGTTATGACTACATAGGGTGCATGTGAACATGCACCATCTAGAAACACCAAAAAAGCACATGTGTGCATGATGCATGAATATGGTCTCTAAAAGCTGTGCACACCTAAGAAACAATGCATTTATGAGATTGGTTAGCCTCCCACTGACTTCTGGTTCAGCTTCCAAGTTGATTTGACATCCAAATCTCGGCTAGATCTGACTGGGTGGCTGGTCAAAGACCTAAAGGTGCCCTAAACAACCCCTTTTCACACTAAAATATGGTTTCACAATACCTCAAAGTGGTGCTATAAAACAAGGCCATGGGTGCACTACATTTTCAAGGAATTTATTTGCAAGGTTATGCTGCTACTATTCTCTTGGGGAATCCTCTTTTCTCATCAAGAGCATACTAGCACGATTCCATTTGGGCAATCCACATCACCTTTTGAGTGGGTTAGCTTGGGATTATTTCACCATATCTTTCAAGTTTCAAAGTTGTAAGAAGAGCTCAATTGTGGGGGTCCAAGAGCCCTCCCTTGGAGGAAGAAGGGACCCAAAGTCCTCTTTCTTCTCGGTGTTTTCTTTTCACTAATACAATCCTTTCCATTGGTGACATGAGTCTTGTTTTTTTCTTGTTCTTATGCCCTTATGCTCAATAGTTTAGTTGTTCTTTCCTTTCTTAGTTTAATTCTTATTTTATTCTTTTATGTTTATTTTTTTAACCCTTTCCTTCACTGTTGTCTTTCATAACTGACCCAACTAAGCTTGTAAACACCTCTATTTTGCGCATTTAGGTGACAAAATAGGTGCAACAGATTGACGACTCCACTGGGGAAAGGTATCAATTTCCTACCCCATTTGGGTTATTCTATCTCTTCTTTCAGTTTATTTAATCTGTAGGTACCACAACCGGCCCAAGCCGACCTGCAAAACGTCCAATTCAAAGCTGAATTGAGAAAATTCCATCCGAAATTTTCTTCACGGCCATGTGACAGGTGTGCGCAGATTTATTGGCCCACAGTCGCGCATCATACGCACATGCACAAAACTTATTGTGTTATTCAGCGCCCTCCGTGCACCTACACCCAAAAGTCTTTTTTGGTTTGTGCATTAGCGCTCAGTGCGCCTCTGTCAACTCTGAGACCCACGCACCTGTGAAAAAAAATACACATTGTAAGCCTTTTTGTGATTTGTGGAAGGCCCCTAGCCTTCTTGAAAATGATTCAATGCATGTTGTAATCTGCACCACACTTAGTTCCCTCTCCATATAAAGGGATTAGTCAAAACACATAGGCACTTAGGGGGGTTTAAAATCATTATTTCCTCTTTTGCTTTCATTTTTCCACATGGTTGTCTTGCTTTGACTAAGAGTATAAGTTAGAATCATTTGTAATCACATAAAACTTGCATTGGGACCAGAAATTGGATAACAATAGCTTAGTATGCTCTTCTCTCGTGCTTCAAAGTGATCTTGAGAATCAGAAAAAGGTTGTAGGACAATTTAATCTCCCTTAAAAAAGACTAAAACCTTTAGGACAGGACAACAGCCTCCTTGGGACTCCTCTTAGTTTATTTTTCAAACACATCTCAAGATTGTAACAGGCCCATACATGCCCATATGCTACAAAAATAGGATAGTGTTGAAATTTACTTTCTTAGATTAAACCACTAGGGAAGTTTAAAGGTTTTGTAACGGGTCCATACATGCCCACATGATCACAATCTAGGATAGTTTCAAATATTTCTTAGATTAAATCACATTAGGGAGTTAAAAGAATAGTAATGGACCCACATGTCCACATGCTAGATTCCTGGGGACTTTTGAATTCCGCAAGGTTGTACCAATGACATTTAGTTAATTAGGTAATCAAAGAATGTAAGGACCAAACGAATTCCACATGCAACAAGGTGACACCTAATTCATTAAAACATTGGCACACTTTCACTCATTCACACACAAAAGTCACTTCTCACTCACATAGTTTTCATATCGAAATGTGGAGGCTGAAGTATGTTTCCTCCAAAGGGATTCTGAAACAACCAATGAAATATCCTCCACTCCCACTTAATTTCAATGAGATTGGCTCACGCCCCCAATCTCTCAAACAACCACATCTAAATTTTTTCTAAAAACTCACTAAGTTTTTCTCCACAAGAGGTGCCAAAAGAAATCTTTTAGTCTAGGTAGGATTTCGGGGATAGGCATCCAAATAACTCCCCATTATCTGGTTCTCACATTTTTAAAACAATAGAAATTGTCAAATAGGGAACTTTAAATCCTCCAAGTCAAGTGTTCCTAACACCATAAGGCAAGGAGATACCCATGAAGGGTTGAAGGCTGAGGTCCAGTTGTTCTATGCACCCCCCTTGAGGCACCCACCTCTTGGACGGGATCCATCCTGTGACCCATTTCTTAGGCTGAAAATCTAAATGTCGCACTTTGACCGAGGTACCTAGTGACCAAATTTTAGGACATCCACCCAGGTGGCAATTGTGGGCTTCAATTGCATCGTGATCGGATTTTGTGTGGCTATTGGGAATATTACCAGTTCTTTTGGGATATACCCCCTCTACCCCTCATTATAACTGATCGCTTCATCCTTCACTAGTTTCTCTTCCGGTGGCTTCAAACCCCAATATCGAGTGCTATTGGAAGGTCCAGTTCTATTTTGAGAGGAAGGACATTACATCTTTTAGGACACGAGCATTTGTTTTCTTTGTTCCCCCACGCGGACAAAATCCACTTATCCACATATATGCTTCTTTATCAAAACACTTTATGTATGATGCACTTTTGATTACATTTGATTTACATATATATCATGTAAAGTTCAAGAAATTGCAAACAAAGCCTCTTGTTTATTTATTACTCTCACCACCATTCACACACATCCACTTAGTGAGTCGGACATCATAGGGGACCCACAACACCCTCATCATTCTAGATGCTTGCTAAAAATCCCTCCTATTCTAGAGGGAGTTCCTAGTCTTGCCAACTCATCGGCTCCACCTTCTCACACTCTAGTGAGTGCCACTATTTTAGGATCAGCTTTGCTTGGTTCCACCTTACTTGGGTCCAATTCCCAAGGTCCACCATCCACTCTCTCTCCTTTACATGGAAGCGGGGGGGCAACTTCCTCTCACGGGGGAAGTACAAACCCACCTAGTCCCCCCCAAGGGTCAGGTTCACAAACCACTCACACCATGGATAGAACTAACCCTCCACCACCACTCCAGATGCCATACTTGGCCTCTCTAAACATACCAGATCTAAGAAAACTCACAAATGATCCTATATTGCATGACCCCACATGGCCTGCAATGCCTACCAAACTACCTTCAGATATCCCCAAGTTTGAAGGAAAGGCAGGAGATGACCCTGCC